>PVHP010030814.1:0-21410 GCA_004024765.1 Zapus hudsonius | reverse complement strand
GTGAGATACATCATTTGAACTGTAACTCAGATAGTAAACTATACTTAATTATAAACATATCTCTTGTGTTTCATTGTTCAGAGTTAGGCTGTGGGCACAAGCCAGATGAATTTTGCAACTCCTCTGAGCTCTTAAATATTTTGATTAGATGCTACAGACCAAATTCTTAATTCAAGCAATAACTTCCTCTTAAATTTCTGGGTCTTTTTCGTCAACCTAAGACTGGACAACTATGCTGCAGAACTAGGAGAGTTTGATTACTTTTCATCTTTTCTGATAATGTTGGGTTACTGTTAATAGTGACAGTAGAAGTTACATGTGGAATTATTTCAAATTTCTGTAGAAACACTATAGATAGGCATGACAGTAGGCTTGAACTCATTTTAAAATCTTATTTAAAATTTATTAGAAAAATTGAGTCTTGAGGCACAGCTGAAGCCCCCTTTTGGTCCCAGTACTTTTTTGTTTTGTTTCTTTTGTCTTTTTTCTTTGTTTGTTTGTTTGTTTTTCAAGGTAGGGTCTCACTCTAGCCCAGGCTGACCTGGAATTCACTGTGTAGTCTCAGGGTGGCCTTGAACTCATGGCAATCCTCCTACCTCTGCCTCCGGAGTGCTGGGTGTTTTGTTTCTTGAGATAGGGTCTTGCTCTGTGTAGTTCAGACTGGCCCCAAGCTCATTTGCATAGCTCATGCTGTTCACAAAATCACAGTGATCTTCTGCCTTGGCTTCCTAATGCTGAGGTACAGGTGTGATCCACCTAGTCTTTCTACTTTTAATTTTTTTTTTTTTTTAAACAGCCAACGCCTCGATCAAGACTGTGGCCATTTTCTTTCTTTTTTTTTAAATATTTTTATTTATTCATTTTCAAGCAGAGAGAGAGAGAGCGAGCAAGAGAGAGCACCAGGGCCACCACCTTGTGGGTCTGGCTTATGTGGGACCTGGGGAATTGAACCAGGGACCTCAGGCACTGGAGCCAAGTGCCTCAACCACTGAGCCACCTCTCCAGCCCTCTACTTTTACTTTTTCTGTCTCTTTTTGTCTGCATCTTGGTTGGCCCATGACAATTGTTTGTAGTTCGTAGGTCCAAAGGTATCACTCAAGAGATCACCAATTCCTGCTCAGAATCTCCCTTTCCTTTGTTGTTATGATCACAGCTTCTGGTCCCTGTTCTGCCTTCACCTTGTCCTTCCCCTCTGGACCCTTCCTTCCCCCTTGTGACAGGCGAGAATTGGATGAGAGCATCCCGAGTTCCCAGACTTCTTCCAACTGTAGCTAGGAGGCAGCATTTCCTCTCTCTTCTCTATGTGCTGAATCGTGATTTCCTTAATTCTCACTAGAGACCCACCTTTATTTGCTTGTTTTTATACGACAGCCTTTTGGCCATAATCAGTCCCAGCAAGACATTCTGCAAGAAAATACTATTCTTAAAGCTACTGAAGTACAGTTCCCGCCAAAGCCAGTAGTAACACCTGAAGCAAAGGTAAGTTTGATCCAATAACCAGCAGAAATGGCTGCTTTACTTTCTATATTTTTTTTTGGTCAATAGTAAATAGATTATTGAATATGCAATTCAGCCATTATTGAACAGTAGAATAGATAGAAATTAATATTCCTAAGAAAAGCAGACAGAAGAATATTGCTTATATTTCTATCCACTTTATCCCCAAGTTAATGAAAGGCTTCTTAACTTAAAATTCTTAGACACAGGACCAGGAAAAATGGGCAAGACCCTTCAGTAGAGATACACCAAGCACTGTGGTATATGTATATATATCCAGCTTCATCTTTCTCAAGGGGATGTGATCTGTTTAGGGAGCTAAGGCTTACATGGGGAAAATGATGCAGGAGTACTATGGTGGAGAGATAATATACCCTTCCTACTTTTGATGACATGAATGTTGGGTTGGGAGTTTTGTATAGATTTGAGGGGAGTGCTCTCAGGTGTATGAGCTCATAGCAGTCAGCAGTGGAGAGGATAGTAGAAGAGGTGCAGAGAGCCATTGTAAAATGTGGCAGCAAGCAGGTGAAGGGTGAAATCATGGCACCTGTGTGATCCAGCTGCTACTTTCAGAGATTACATTTGCACATGTATAGAGAGAAACTTCAATGAATATTTTTCCAGGTTCTAATCTAAGAGAACCTGCTATAGTCTTATTTTAGCCGGGTGTGGTGATGCATGCTTTTAATCAGGAGCCTGAGGTAGGAGGATCGCTGTGAGTTCTAGGCCAGTCTGGAGCTGCAGAATGAATTCCAGGTCAGCTTGGGCTAGTAGAATGAGACTATGCCTTGAAAAAACAAACAACAATAGAAAAGGTTTATTTTAGGGGCTAGGGAGATGGCTCAATGGTTAAAGGTGCTTGTTTGCAAAGCCTGACAGCCCAGGTTCATTTCCCAAGCCACCCACATAGAGTGAGGCAGGCATTCATTTGTAGCAGCAAGAGACCCTGGTGTACCCATATATACACACATATATGGTGCACACACAAATAAAAGAAGAAAGATTCATTTTAAAGGCCAAGGGATCACATGTTCACTTCTGTGAATTTATTTTAACCTTCCAGATATTTTAATCAAGCAGGTTCCTGCTTATTAAACACAGAAAAAAAAATAGAAATTCAGTTGTTTGTTTGATGTTTTAGATTTTGCTGAAAATAAACTTACTTTTAAAGCTGTTTTTAGGTTTTAGCAAAATAGAATCTAAAGTACACACTTTACCTGTACAGCCTGCCTCTGCCCACACCATCTGAGTATCAGGGTGGTATGTTTGTTACTGATAAGTCTACTACATTGCACATCATTATTACCCTACTGTAAAATATGGACTTTTTGTACTGATGATGTTTTAGACTTTTAAAAACTGATTCATGGCTGGGGAGATGGTTCAGTGGTTAAAGGTGCTTGTTTACAAAGCCTGATGGCTCTGGTTCCTCAGTATCCATGTAAAGCCAGATGCACAAAGTTCAGAGCTTGTATCTAGAGTTCATTTTGGGTAAAGTGCTTGCTTAGTATACACAAATCCCTGGGTTTGATCCCCATAAGCCAGGTGTGGTGGCATGTGCATGTAATCCCAGCACTCGGTAGGTAGAGGCAGGAGCATCAAAAGTTCAAATTTATCCTTTGTTAAACAGTGAGTTCATGGCCAGTCTGGGCTATATGAGACCTTGTCTCAAAGCAAAAAAGAGATCTAGAAAAAGACTAGCCTTTTATGCTTAGTGGCCAAGGAAACCTCCAGGTTGGTAGTACATTTGCATTCCAAGTCAAAAATCTCTCAGTATGTCTTTATGCCTATAATACTATTAAGGGTGTAGACCTACTTGAGCTTCCTTTTATTACTTAGATACTTGCCTAATGACCTTTCAGGAGAAAATGAGAGATGTAGAAAAAGCATGCCCTCACCTTTGGCACATTGTGGGGCTCTTTACACAGCATGTACACTGCAAGTGGTGGTGGTACAGCCTAATAGCTACTCCTCAGGAAGTTCACAGAGCACTGTGGCTTTCAGTGCAGGATCATGACATTAGACTCTTTACATCTACATCAGCTGAGGCAACGAGAATTTCTTTTAGGCTCAAGAGTATTTAAAGGCCACGCCCATTCTCTTTCCTCCCCCCACTCAGAAATGGCTGGGCTTCCCTGATACTGGGCAAGGGTGGTTGGTATCAGCGAAGAGGCAGTACCATTCTGTGTTTTCTCTGGGTCTGCCCGATGGTTTTCAGGAAAGGCCAGGAGCCTCTTCTCTTGAGCAGGTGTCTGTTCTAGACCTGGCAGTGCTTTCACTGCCTCAGGCTTCCTCTGGGATGGATGCCAGGATTGTCTCCTTCATTCTTCTACAAGAAACTTCCCTTTGCAGGCATTTATCCGACGTTGCCTGGCCTACCGAAAGGAGGACCGAATCGATGTCCAGCAGCTGGCCTGTGACCCCTACTTGCTGCCTCATATCCGAAAGTCAGTGTCCACAAGTAGCCCTGCTGGGGCTGCCATTGCATCAACCTCTGGGGCATCCAATAACAGTTCTTCGAATTGAGACCAACTCCAAGGCCACAAACGAACTGTTCAGCACACAAAGTGGACAAATGGCATTCAGCAGTGGGTTTGGAACATACGAATCCAAATGGATTTCATGAAACCTGTACCAGGTGCTTTTATTTTCTTGCTTTTTTTCCCATCCATAGAGCATGACAGCATCAATTCTCAGTGAGGAGAAGCCTTGGGCAACTCTGGCCAGGCCTCATAGGAAAAGGCCCCGCCCGAGGTTCCGGCGTCAATGGTCACTGTGTGTGGCTGCTCTGAGTGAGGAAAAAACTAAAAAGAGAAATTGGTTCCATGTACTGTGAACTTGAAAACATGCAGACTCAGGGGGTTCCCTGATGCAGTGCTTCAGATGAAGAATGTGGACTTGAAAAATACAGACTGGGCTAGTCCAGTGTCTATATTTAAACTTGTTCTTTTCTTTTAATAAAATTTAGGTAACATCTCCTGAAAAGCTTGTAGCACAAAGGCTCAGCTGAGGATGGTGTTTGACTTCGGAGGAAAAAAGTTGCTATTGCCCGTTAAAGGCACTAGAGTTAGTGTTTATCCCTAAATAATTTCAATTTTTAAAACATGCAGCTTCCCTTCCCCCTTTTTTATTTTTGAAAGAATACATTTGGTCATAAAGTGAAACCCGTATTAGCAAGTACGTGGCCATGTTCATTCCAATCAGATGCAGCTTTCTCCTCCGTCTGGTCTCCTGCTTGCAGTTGCTTCCCTCAGCTCAGTAGGGAAAAATGAAGTGGGAGCGCTGGGGTGTGTGGGTTTTGCCATTGGACAAAGAATGAGGTTAAGAAGACTGCAGCCTGGAGTCTCTAGGTTTTCAAATATTTCCTCACAATTTGAACACTTGACGGTTGTCCCTTTTAATTTATTTGAAGTGCTATTTTTTTAAATAAAGGTTCATCTGTCCATGCAGTCCTCCTGGATTCTCTGAATATGGTAACTATCAAATCTGTTCTCAAACTAGGCAGAAAACAGGCTGGGAAGCCAAATGCTCTAGGGATTGGTAGTTCCTACCCACAGTCTTTGTGTGCTTGCTAAATGGTGTACATTTCTTGTTAACTACATTATTAAAACTTGATCAGCACATAAGCTTCCTCTCTTAGATCTTTTGGCAGGAAACTACCTTCCTCCTCTAAATGTGGTGGGTTGTGTGCTGTGTGTGTGTGTCTATGTATGCATGAACACACACACTTTGTCTAACTCATTTTAATAGAGTCATCAAATGGAGTTTTTTTTATATAGCCAAACCGGCTAAAGAAAATAGGTATTTCAGCTATGAACTTTCTTTTAGAAGTGCTTTTTTTTTTTTTTTTTAAATGTGTTTCTGAGATGTGTGATCAACTGAAGATGGAGCTGAAATGAGAGCCTCGTGGCCCCACCATGCCCTTGAAACAGCAGAGCACTCTGCAGGAGAGAGGAGGCCAGAGCCTGAACATGTGCTAGCCAGCTTGGAATGTTACTGACATCTGTGGCAAGAGGGCCAGCCAGAAATATTTAAAGATGTAGCGTTCAGACCTTGGGTGGGTAGATGGGTCAGGAAGGGCAGAGAGCCCTCAACTCAGGACTCTAGTGTTGTACACGTGAAAAATGTCACCAAGGACACATTTTCCAGGACCCTTATTTATTTTGTGGGCCTGCCCCACTTTTCCTCCATATCAAGTGATCTTAAAGGAAGATGGAGTGTTCCAGCTCAAAAAAAAATTGTAGGTAGGTCTTGTAGCAGCTCTGAAGAAGTCAGCCCCTGACTTCCTTAAAGCTGGTGTTTAAAAAGAAAACAAAACCAGTTTTCAAAGCGTGCGTGCGTGCGTGCGTGCGTGCGTGTGTGTGTGTGTGTGTGTGTGTGTGTGTCCATCAGTGTCCCAGGACCTTGGGTATGATAGGCAAGCACTCTACCACCAAACTATACTCCCAGCTATCTCTACTTCCCCCTATATCCCCCGCCCCCAACCATTGGGTTCAAGTTGCTAAGCAGAGAGCAGCCCTGGGCTGCAGAGTCCTGGAAGGATGGTATCTACATATATGAAGAGCAGGTGAAATAGACTATCTTTAAACTAATTCAAAACAGTTAAGTTTGTGCCTTTTATTCTTCATCTCCAATGATCTTACAGCTTTGATTTGTTTTTAAGTTTGATAAAAAAAATGCTGCATCTTTAGCCCCACCTCCAAACTTCCTGTCCCTTTTTCCTATGGGCTTATTATTGAATCTCAGGACTTATTCTGCCTTTTCTCCCCTTATTTTGAAGAAGAGACCCTTTGTGATTAGGTGTGGGGTCTGGTGGGCCTGGGTTGAATATGGGGAAGACATCTTTCCACTGCCTAGACCAGCTCCAGAACCCAGGCTGACCTCTTCTCTCTGAAGGAGCCAGTGAAATGACTAAGAGGATTCTCTGCCATACTTGTCAAACATGGGTTTCACTTTCTCCAAGCATAGTTTTTATTGCCACAATGTTAATTTACATAATGACAAAAGTGTGTTAATTTGTAATTAAATGCATCCAGACTGTTTTGGCCTTTCCTAATATGGGGCACAGGACAGAAAGGATATTAAAATAAGTTATAAGAAATGAATTTCACAGCCTCTTGATTTCATTCTGGTTCTCCAGCTTCACACAGGGTCCCTCATCATCAAGGGCATAGATAAGGAAATCCTGATAGCTGGTGGAAACCTCCTGGGCCCTAGAGGCATGGTACAAATGTGTTAATTCATGTACTACCCTTTGTGCCTTTGCTGTGCCAAGAACTAGGCTTGTTGGTGGAAGATAGCAGTAAACAGCATAGAGAAGGCCCAGCTGTGGGGAGTAAGGGCCTGGGCCCAGGAAGAGATGGAATGGGGGGGTGGGGAGGTCCAAGAGGAAGAAACTGGATTCTTTCATTGTGAGGTGGGCAGTTTTAAGTAGAGTCACACACAGGAGCTGCTTGCACTTAACTGCTGTGACTGACCTAGGCACCCAAGCTGTCTTTCAGAGGCTGTTTCCTTTTCTGGAGTTGGGCAGGGGCAGGGGCAGGGGCAAAGGCAGGGTTTCTTCTAGCTGAGATGAGTAGTTTCTAGAGCTCTTGTGTTTCTTAATTTAGAAAATAGCTCTCTTTAAATATAGTTATCTTGTGGGATTCTAGACCTAGAAGCCAGCATTGGCTTCCTTCTTCAAAAAGGCAAAGTTTATAACGAACTTGAACCACTTTGATTTCTTTTTCTTTTCTTTTCTCAGCAGCTTACCTTCCTTTGCTTTTAGCAATGATTGCCTGAGCCATTTTCAGTTTTCAAGGCAGAATCACTCAGAGCTTAAGAGCCTAGACTTTTCAAATTAGGTTTTGGTTCAAATCCTACCTTCTGTAAGCTTCAGGGATATCTCCTTGCATTGCAGGAGGAAGGAGCAGATACAAGGTGGATAATGCACAGGAGAGATTGAATAAAAAAATGTTTTATAAGAAAGATGACAAGACCTAGTTAAGTAGAAGAGCTGGTTCTGGACATCTAAGTCAGGTGGTTTGAGATTCAGAGTCTTCTACTTGCCAGGGTATCAGGAGATTTTGGGGGCTTTGGTAAGTGATATAAAGCTCTCTAGAGACTGCCCTCTGGCCTTAGATTTAACATCTTCTCTTAGGAGGCCAGTGGGTCTCTTATCCTGCCTTTAGGATAATGCTAGCTGAGTCTGGGAGCATCAACCTGCTTAAGAACTTGTTAGAAATGGATAGTCTCTAGCCCCCACCCAACCCCAGTCACTGACTAGAAACTAGAGGTGTGGTCTAGATTTCTGGTGTCAACTCCAGATGATGCTGATACAGACTCATATTTGAAAGCACAGCTGTGGGCTGTCTCCCAGGTGGGATAAGTCTGGAACAGTGGCACTTATACCACCTGTCTGCCAGCCACTGTAGTGAAGGCAGAGTCACTGGAGCGAGGGTGGCTGATTTTGTGGGGGGCACTAGCCCTCTGCCCTCTTCCAAGCTCACTGGGATGCTCTGGGCTCCAGGGACTGTTATTCACACAATGCTGTTATGGGGAGCAGTAAGAAGGCCTCAGACATATCTTTCATATAGGCATCTTTTTTTTTAATATTTTTTATTTATTTGACAGAGAGAGAGAGAGAGAGAGAGAGAGAGAGAGAGAGAGAGAGAGAGAGAGAGAGAGGGAGGGAGGGAGAGAATATGGACATGTTAGGGCCTCTAGCCACTACAAGCTCCAGACACATGCATGTGGGCACTGGGGAATCGAACTCTGGTCCTTCTGCTTTGCAGGCAAACACCTTAACTGCTGAGCCATCTCTTCAGCCCTCATATAGGCATCTTAACAGTGCACTCAAGAATCATTCACTTTAGGAGCTGAAGAGATGGCTCACGGGTTAAAGGCACTTGCTTGCAAAGGCTTACAACCTGGGCTTGATTCCCCAGTACCCACTTAAAGCCAGATGCCCAAAGTGGTGTATGCATCTGTAGTTCATTTGTAATGGCTAGAAGCCCTGGCATCTCTCTCTCTCTCTCTCTCTCTCTCTCTCTCTCTCTCTCTCTCTCTCTCTCTCTCTCTCTCTCTCATCTCTCTCCCCTACTCTACTTGCAAATAAATAAAAATAATTTTTAAAAAATCATTCACTTTGGGCAAAGACCAAAGCTGCTTACCTTTGCCTTACACTGTAGCCACTTGGTGTCTTGCTGTGAATTAATTCAGAGCTGCAGAAGAGGGCTAGCTGAGACAGGATTGCTCGTCAGGCTAAGGGACAATGTGGGTCAGAGTTTAGCACTGCTGGGCCATTGTTCTTCAGAGGGGTGCCTTAAGGCTGGAGCAGCCTCTGGTAGGAGCTCTTAGGGAGGATTGAGGGAACCTGCCAGAGGCCAGGAAAATAGGCAGGTCTGAGACCCAGTGGGGGCTGGGAATACAAGAGTGCTTTTGTGCTGGAGGAGCCCAGCAGGGGCTCTAGACAGGCTGGAGTCTGGGAGGGATGCATGTATGTGTGAGGCTCTAGGCAGCCGACCCCATGATGAGAGAGGTCAGAGAGTGGCTGGCTGGGCCCCACCCCTCTGGCCCAGGTCAGGCCATGGGTGTGGTAGTGCTTAGAGGACTGCTAACTCAAGGCCTGTGCCCTGGCCTCCTGTGTGGCCCAAGTCTTCTCACCCTGGAGATTGCTGGGGGAGGGGTGCAGAGGGCAAGCAAAAGGAAGGGGCTCTCACACTGAATATATAGACCTGAGGCCCAGAGCAGTTTATTTATTACAGGAAGTAGATGGAGCTGCATTAACTTGGAGAGACCTATTGGGTGAACTACTGGAAATTTTTGTAAGGAAGATTCACTGAGTGCCAGTTTGGGGCAGATGTAGTTATAGGCTAAGGGCGTGTGGGCTTCCAGCTGCAGGCATACAGCATATGTTTGCCCTAGTTCTGTTAGGGGGTACCTCCTCTCCCTCCTGGCTGTAGTCCTCAGAAAGGTGCTTGATTCACAGTCTGAGCAGTAGTCCTGTCTGTGGTGCTGGGCTGGGGAATGCAGGTTTGGTTTCACAGGACACCTGTGCTGCAGGTTCCCTAAGATAGGGTCCTGTCATTTTACACCTGCGTACACACATACATTCATTCTTGCTTTATAGCCCAAGTTGGCCTCAAACTGGCTGTGTAGCCCAGCCTAGCCTAACACTCAAGATCCTCCTACTTCGGTCTCCCAAGTTTGAGGATTACAGGTGTATGTCAACATCCCCAACTTTGGTCCTGTTAGAGGTTAGAAGCCCATAATCCTGCCCAGCCTATAGAAACGAGAGCCCCCACTTTGGCTTCCTTGAAGTTGCTATAAACTTAAAGGGGATGAATCACATGAATAGTTTGGCTGTCTCTATCACAGTGTCACAGTGAATTCCAGAGAGATGTCCACAAGTCACAAGATGCCACCCCTCCTAGTGTGGCCCTTCACCTGACACAGAACCAGAACCTGAGCTCTTCTGCCAGGTACCCATCCTCTAAGACAAGTTCTTGCCCCTAGGAAGATGACAAGAAAGATGGTTCCCTCCAAATTAATTCCTCAAGCCATGGTTTCCTTTGTGTTCACGAACTCTGGAACCTCTTACAATCTCGACAGGAGCTTTGCTTCTCAGTGTGTCCTGTCCAGGTCACCCAGACAAAACATGCACACGCTTAGAGTTGTAGAACAGAGTATCAGCAAGAGAGCCCACTTTATAACACAGTGTGACCTCGGGCCAGGCAGGCACACTCAGACTCAGTTACCACGTGCAGATGTCTCACATCCACTCAGGACACATCCAAGGAGAAGCCTTTGTTCATGATGTAGCCCACAGGGGGCCAGTAGAACATGGCTCTGGCTGCATGTAAACTGGGGGTGGTTAATTGTAAATCCTAAACAAGATTGAGCTGGGTTATAAAAGGCAGAATGAGATCCTTTACACTTCAGGGAAAAAATGAGATGTTTGTCATTTTAAGACCCCTCCAGGCCTTTTCATGTCTCCAGGCCTCACAAATACTTCATTAGCTTTGGCCACCTGAACATCTTGGCTCAGGTACCAACTATAACCTACCTGTCTTCCTCCAATCCAGGCTCTCACCACACCTTGGCCCTTTGGTCCTTACCTCACTCACCATATGGTGCTCTACCAATGCCTGCTCGAGGAATCCAGGTGGTCAGGCCCAGTGAGTGCCTATGAAGGGCAAGTGGGACCAAACACACGAGTGAAGGACTCTGGAGATGAGACCCAGGGTTAAGAGGCTTGTGCTAGATACAGTTCATAATGAAGGATTGCGTGGGGAGAGCTGGGAGCCTGGGGAGTTATGTTGGGTCCTTGACAGTGTTATTAAGATTCCTAGATGGCATGGTATGCTTAACATCTCCACCCGGTCCATATTCTACAGAATAGTGTGGAATTCACATGTATGTCACTGTAAAAATATCGGATATCACTAAACACCTGGGAAACACTGGAGGACCTCCCAGGTACCCAGTCTATACTTGTTGCACACTGGAGGCCGGGCAAGGTCTGGCCAGGGGATGGTGGACCAGCCAGTCATGGCCCCTTGTCTCCTCTTTGTCCAGGGTTCCACTTCTCCAAACATTCAGGGTAGATAGGGTAGTTCTTTCCCTGAGGAAGTGTTCATTTGTGTCCCAAGTCACCCCACTGGAAAACTACCACTGAGCTAAATCTTCAACGGGATTAGGTCAGTTCTTTATTTCAGAAGTCACTTTGCTCTCCTATGGGGCACTGTTAGACTGGGCCCAGCTTGTGGAGGTGCACACCTTTAATCCCAGCACTCTAGAGGTAGAGGTAGGAGGGTCGCTGTGAGTTTGAGGCCACCCTGGGACTACATAGTGAATTCTAGGTCACCCTGGGTTACAGTGAGACATTACCCTCCCCCACCCCCCACTCCTGCCGCAGAATACATATATATGAGTAATCTTCTCTAACACAGACCTCTCAGGCTGAAAGTAAGGGAGACAGACACAGAGGCCTTCATGATAGGGGTCCTTCTAGGGAGAAGGGAAGAACCTAGGGGCAGTGGGCAGAATTCTTTGGTGGCCATGGTAGGATGGGCCAGTCAATAGACAAGAGCTACAACATCCCCAGTAATGGGGATATGGCAGAAATGGTTCCTTTAGGTTAACTGGATTTCCCAGGGCTGCACAGCCTGGAGAAGATAGAACCCAAATTCTAATTGTGCTTCTTCCTTTTCTCTTTGGCCCACTCTCTTCCCAGGATTCTCTGCACTGGGGAGGAGAACTGCCTGGGGGTGCCCTGAGGTGGGTTGTTTATAGACATGCATTTATTAGCCGGTCACACCAACCATCTAGATGCTTCTACCTGGATTTGTTGGGATGCCGTTTTTGTACATAATTAAACCTGAAGATGTTCAAACAATGAGGAAGCCGCAGAGCTTGGCAGGACCTCTGCCTGGGCTTGGAGACAGTGCAGGGCATCCCTGCTTGCACCTTCAGGCTCCCACCTCTCTCATTGTCTTGGGCATGAGCTGACCAAATCTTTCCACCTCCTCCTGGCCATCTAGTTGCATCCATCCTGTTCTGTTCTCCTTTAAGCTTGCTGAGGGGATCTGCTGCTCTGGGCACCCTGGGCTGCAGTGTCCAAAGGAAGAGAACCCAAAGGAATCTTAAACACAGTGAGGAGTGGGTGACACCTCGGAGTCACTCTCACGGTGAGTGTGTGCCTCAGAGCATCTGAGACACAACAGGGTGCACGACTGTTCAAGGATGTGCGGCCCAAGTAAGTGAATGTGAGAGGCAAAACTCAGCTCACCCTTGATATCCCAGTCAGCACTGTGCTTGGCTGAGCTGTGCATAATGGGTATGTCTTAATTAGCCACACACCACGCATCACGAGGCTTCTACCTGGACTCATTTACGCTTTGGGATACTTTTTTTGTATGAGGGTCAGACAATGAGGGAAAGTTGTATTCTCTTGTGGCTCCTAGTGTCCCAATGCTGGTAAATGGGGCCTGTGCAGATCTCATGGGCATTGGGGAAGGAATGAGGCAGGCTGGGCAAAGGGACCAGAGAAGAGAGGGTTGTGTGTAAAGGACTACACAATTGTGAAGAGCCGAGTTTGGATCCTTAGCATTCCACATAAATGCTGGCTGTGGTAGCACACGCCGGAAACACTAGTGCTTGGAAGGCAAAGCTAGGTGGCTCCCCTGGCAACTAACCAGATGGGGATTAACCAGGTCAGGCTGGTGACTAGTCAAATTGACAAACTGATTTCATTAAGAGACTCTCAATAAATCAGATGGATAGCAATTGAAGACATCTGGTGTTGACCTCTGGTCTCCACATGCATGCACATACCCTCCCCTACACATACATAGGAATGCACATACAATCTTGCTTGCACACATGTGTCAAAAAAAGTCCTAGTCGGATGTGGTGGCGCAGGCCTTTAATCCCAGCATTCGGGAGGCAGAGGTAGGAGGATCACCATGAGTTCGAGGCCAGCCTGAGACTAGAGTGAATTCCAGGTCAGCCTAGGCTAGAGGGAGACCCTACCTCGAAAAAAAATAAAGTTCAAGGGGCAAAGGCAGAAATGAAGCAAGAAAAGGACTTCATTCCCTGAACTGCTCCAGTGACGGGCTGTGCTATTCCTGTCACAGAATGTTGAATTTTCAAGACAGGTTGGAATTGTTGCAAACAATTATGAACTCAGAGCGGAAGTCGCAAAGCAAAATGAGGGAACCAGGATTCTTACTCCAAAGTCTGGGCTCATCCCATTAAACGGCTTTAAATGAAATCAACCCCCAGGACACACTGCAGGCTGAGTTAGTCAACATCTGAAGGAATGCCAGTGTCTGAAGAAGAGCCATCTCTCAGTATCCAAGACAGCAAGTACTGTCTTGGCCAAAAAAAAAAAAAAAGAGTCCTCTGACCCCATCAGAGACCTCACTAAGTCTCTAGCATCTCACCAGGTAACAGTGATGAGTTGTACCAAAGCCCCAGGTCTCATAACACCCAACACTTCTGTGAGCCTGTGACTACATTTTGTTATCTTGCTTATACTGTATCCCAGGCTGGCCTTGAACTCATGGCAGTCCTCTTGTCTCAGCCTCCTGGGTGCTGTGATTACAGGCATGAGCCATAATGACGGGTGGCACATGGTCTTTTAGCAGTGAGTATCTGGGCTGGAGACAGCAGAATTTCCCGATGTGGCTCTGCTCTCTGCCCTGTGGGCCCAAGATCTATGCCAGATAGTGGTCATGGATGTTGGCCCGGTCAGACCTAGATGGTCAGCACACAGTAAGCTTGACTAGAGCAGACCTCGGTGGTTTGAAGGAGACTTTCTGCCTAGAGCACAGCACTTTCCTACTCCCTAGCCCCTGAGTGGAATCTTTTCAGCTTGGAATATGACGGTTTATTTCCCCTAAATGAAGCTCATGGGGCTGCAATTGTGTTTGCTTATCCGTTTCCCCAGAGGTTGGCACAGAGATGCTTGGTGAGGGGGCAGTACAAGACTGATGGTGGCTCCCATGAGGTGAGGACATAGTGGACCCTGTATTGGTAATACTCTCTGCTCTGCCAGCTAAGGAGTGTCAGGCTGACTTGGCTGGTGAAGCAAAAAGGGATCCAAGTCCATTCCAGAAGCATCCCGTGTTTGGGCTATTCAGATAGGAAGAGAGCACAACTTAACCAAAGCTGGCTGATTTTCAAATCTCTAGCAGATAAGGTGACTGTGAGAGGGAGGCCAAGAGGAGGAGCTTGAAGGCAGACCTAGACAAGACAGGACCCTGGGGTTCTAAGACCAAGACTGGTCCCTAGGGCCCTCTCAGACATCCAGCTAGCTATGGACTGATCTGGCTGCCAATCACGTCTCAGGGCCAACTGTGGCTAGTGGGATCTTTCCAGGGGCCTGCAGGGGTTTTTAGCTGGTGCTCCCTTGGGCTCTACAATGAGGGGTGCTGATTTTTGCCAAGAATCAAGTTGGAAGAGAGGAGAACCAAGGGAAGTCTCTCTGGCTCAGCGCCTCATTGCAGAGATGGGGAAAGATTACCCAAGGCACAAGTCATAAAAAAAAAAAAAGTCACACTTGTTATTTCCAAAATAGCACCATAGTGGACAGCCCAGGACGCGATGAAACTTACAGGTTTTTAGTGTTTTCTGGTGGGAAAAGGTTAGTTTTCTTTGCACTTAGGGTCTCTAAAAGTCTCAGTCTTGCTCTTAGCACAGAAGTTCCAAGCAACTTTCCCAAGGCTGTTTGGGAAATCAGAGGTAGTTGTGGGCTGCACTCCAAAATCCAGACTCCAGGTCCAGTGCTCTGCGCTGCCACCTGACCTGTTGCATAATATTGAATGACTGGATTGTCTTCCCTTTTATGAAATTTCCATTTGGTCCTCTGCTACCGGCCAGCAGTCTAGTTGGTGGGAGTGATGTAGGTCTTCTGTGACATCCAGATGTGGGCCCCAACCAGCTGAAGTGCCAGGGACACTGACACAGGGGTCACACAACGTTAAAACCAGAACAAGAATAGTTTGCTCTAGGCACAAGGCGCAGGAGTCTTGTCTCCCCTTCCCCCAACCTTGCGCGGGTGGCCGAGTTCTGGGCTCCTCCCCTTCCCCACCAGACCAGGGGAGGGGTCCTCCCAGCTAGGCAGTAGCAAATCCTTGCAGAAAGAGGCGGGATGAGTGCGGGGGCTGGCGGCGCGGGGCTGGCCAGGCCTCGCAGCGGCCCGGGTCTCGCCGCACCGTGAAGTTTGCGGAAAGTTTTGCGCCCGCGCCAGCCTGAGAGTTGTGACGCAGCGTCTGGGGCTCCCAGCCCGGGACTGGAAAGGCGGGGAGAGCTTAGGAAACGGAGGGGGAGAGAAAGAGCGCGCACGGGGGTCCTCTGCGTGGAGCCTCGTCTCGGGCCATCCCTTCTCTCCCGCCCGCAGCCGGACTCCCCGCAGCCGGGTCCCCAGCCCCGCGCCGCCTCCTCCCTCCCTCCCTCTCCCCTCCCACGCGGCCCGCTTCCCTTCCCCTCTGCCCCTCAAACCCTCCTCTCCTCGGCGCTCCTCCCTCACTCCCTCCCTCTCTCCCTCCGCCTGCTCGGCCTCTTCCCTCCTCCTCCTCCCCGGAGGCATCACTTCGTCCCGATCCCGAGGAGGAGGCGAGCCCCGCGCAGGGCTGCACCGCGCACCGCCCCGCGCGCCCTCGGTCCCTGAGCGCCGCGCCGCGCTGCGCTGCGGGGATGGGGTCCATCCGACCGGCCCCCGCGCCCCGGCCTCGTCACCTGCTGCGCTGCCTCGTCCTCCTCGGGGGACTGTCTCTCCTCCACCCCGGGCACGCCGCCACCAGCGCCGCCACCTACCCGGGTAAGGCGCTACTAACTTGGCCAACTTTGGGGCCCGGGCGGCGGGGAGTGGGCCTCTCCACTTTTCCCTCCCACCCCATCTTTTCACCAGAAGTGTGTGTGAGGGTGTCTGTGCGCTGTGTGTGCATTTGTGAGTGTGTGTGTAGGGCTGTGCGCTGTGCGCGCGCGCTTGTGCGTTTGTGAGTGTGTGTGTGTGACTGGGTTTTTAAAACTCGACTCCGCTGTTCTGAGCGGGGGAGGAGAGGGGAGGAGGAGCGCGCCTGGAGGTGGGGGAGGACCTGAGTGGAACCAGATGTGGCGGGCGGCGGGGGAGGGGAGCCAGGGGCGGGAGCCGCGACGACCCTCTGCGTTCCCCCGGGGGCGCGCCCAGGGCGCGGGAGGCTGGGGGCGGCGGTCTGGGGCCGGGTTCGTTGGTGGGTCCCTGGACCAGCGCACGCTCCCTACGTAAGGATTCTTTTGCCCGAAGTGGGGGCGTTGCATTTTCCTTTGCACGCTTGGTCTTCAAGGACGGCTTGTGGCATGCGGTTTCTGCAGCGCTCGAACGGAACTCTGTGGGACAGTTTCGTACCAGCAGGATGCAGACTGAGTGGGCGCCCTCTCTCTCTCTCTCTCTCTCTCTCTCTCTCTCTCTCTCTCTCTCTCTCTCTCTCTCTGTGTGTGTGTGTGTGTGTGTGTGTGTGTGTGTGTGTGTGTGTGTGTGTGTGTGTGTGCTTGCGCACTCTATGGGCAACTGTGGCCAAACTGGCACTCTTCCAGAGTGGACAGGACCTAAGCTGCAAAAGAGCTACTAAAGATGCAGAAACTCAACCCTCAGAAAACAACTCTCCAGTTTTCTCCTACTTTTTCAAGGACTAGTAGTGAATGTGAGGACAGACAGATCTCTCTGATCATTATTGGAGGGGGGGTTGTGTGTGAAAGTGGCCAGGATCAGTACCCCACACACTTTAGATTTCATTCGGTGTTAGGGTGGCTGCCAGTGGACAGGGCAGTGTCTGCAGCAAGAACCAAACAGCCTCGTGGAGAGTTTGTGGCCTCCACGGTATCCTAGTGTGCTGTGGGGCATCTGCTGAGGGGAAGGGGAGGCCAGGGCGCCCCATAGTTAGGTAGGGAGAGCCCCTACTGCCTTCCTGCCGCCTGGACCTGACGATGGACCAGGAAGCCGGCAGGAGCTCCCTTCTGCTCTAGCCCAGCCCACTGGCTGTCCTCCACCTCCAGCTCTTCCCCTGTGATGGAGAGTGGGCAGCAGGATGTGAGGGAGGAGGAAAAGGGTGATGGCCTTTCAGGGAGCCCCAGACTACGTGTTACAGCCAGGCCCTGAAAAGAGCTGGGCCAGAGCAATGACTGCGCCTTTTCCCCAGGGGGCTTTTGACAGAGGGAATTGGAGGTGCCTGATGAGGGGCCCAGTCAGGGAGGACAAGGGGGCCTGGAGTGTCCCTGTGCCTCCTGGCCTCCCTGCAGCTGTGTCCTGGGCACTCAGTACCCATAGTCTGGTACCCCCAAGATAGCCTAGTCTTGGACTGATGTTGGGGGGGGGTTTCCACTGAAGCAGCTGAGCAGGAGGATGAAATCATTGCCTAATTTCAGTCACTTTCCTGTGCATAATCTTCCTCTCTGCCCTCTGTGCTCCTGTCCTCCACACCCCTGTCCCCTCACCCCAACTTCCATGCTTTCCTCAGAGACCTATGCAGAGCTTGCTGGCTCTCATCCCTGTGCGCCTGGCTGAGGAGGTAGGCGCTGGGAAAGCACAGGGGACCCACAGCACAGCCCCAGGAAATGCTTGTGGGAGGTTGGCTTTGCTGGGCCGGCCAGTACTGGGGTGAAATGCACCCTGGGGAAGGGCTGTGGGTAGTTTCCTGACTCAGGAGCTTTCCCCAGGCTCAAAGAATGGGACACTGCAGCTTCTCTTGGGGGCCAGAGGTGGCAGGGCTCTTTCTTGGAGGCAAAATTAATCTTTTATGCGCCTCTGTAGAGGCCCTCCAAAGCCTGCCACTAGGCCCATCTTAGTTGTGCAGTTTTGGAGTCTTTACCAAGTGTGAAGCACTGAGCCAAGGGCTTAGGGAGGAGGAGCCCTAAGGAAGAGTCTAAGATGTATCCTGGGGGGATGTGAAATTTTGCAGGAGAATGATAAATGAACCATAAGCAGGATGGAGAGGCAGGGTTTCATTGGCAAGTGCTTGCTCCTAACCCACAGCCAGGCTAAATGGCTAATATCAATTTCTCATTTAATTCTGAAGATAACATGAGGTGGCTCTTTTGGGACCCATTTTGCCAAGGACAAAATGAAGGCTAAGAAGGGTTCTGATGATTTTCTTGGGGACACATCTAGAAAGTGAAAGGCTGTGGTCGGGGATGTTTTATGACTACAAGCTGACTGGAGAGTGTCAGTCCAAGAGGGTGAGGCTCTCTGGAGAGAACTGGGAGGGTAGCTGAAAGGGAAGGCCTGGGGGGGGGGGGCTGGACACTCCTGGGGATGTTGTGGAAGCTTGCTGGGCTCCTGGGGAGAAGGCAGAAGAGAACTGGCTAGGTGCCTGAGAGGCCAAAATGGGGAGCTGGCCTTGGGAGTCCTGAGAGTGATATTGAAGGTTTCTTTATAGAAAAGCTGTGGGTTGGAAGGAGCGAGGAAACGTACTTCTGTCTAAAGAGTACACAGAGGTAGCTGGCATTCCAATAGGTCTCAGGTACTTGTCATTGTCACTAGAGTTAGCTAGCCAAACACTACACTTCTGGGCAGCTCCCGGGCTCAGAAACTCTTTCTTCCCCACAAAAATCAGCCATTCTAACAGTCAATGAGCTTCCAGAGCTCCTGTGCTTGGTGCTGGGTCCCTACGTTCCCCTGGGTTCACCTGGGCAAGGTGAAGTGCAGGCAGGAGAAGGTTTGGTGCCTATTTGATCATACCAGAGAATACCAGGCTCTCTGCTCACGTGACTTGGTGGGATAGGAAAGAAATTCCATGAACTTGTCAGGAGAATGTACATTTGAATTCACCATTAATTTAAGCAGTCAAGCAGGTAGAGGGTGTCAACAGCAATGGGGGGCTATTGGTTATGTGCTGGCTGTTATGCCAGGTGCTTTGTGGGTGGTGATTCCTCATATCCTACATCCCATGAGTCTGTTACCACCTTTTATACTCTGGGAGTCAGAAGGTTAGAACTTTTAGGTGATTTGTCTCCACACCACTGGAGATTCCAACCCAGGTGAGGTTACAGATATCTCCTACACAAAAGCACTCCAGTGATGTATATTAGAGAAGTCTGGAAGATTGCCTTGGAGCTCTAAGCCCTCTAGAAACACCCTCTCTCTGTCTCTTAGCTTGTTGCTGTGACAAAAGATGTGATACAAGCAAGGGTTTATTTTGGCTCCCAGTTTCAGAGGTCTCAGTCCATAGTTAACTTGTTAAGCCTGGAGAGACCAGGAAATAGAGGAAGGGCATGGCAGGGGAAGAAAGATGCTCAGCTCCTGGCAGCCAGGAAACAGACACAGACAGAAAGGGACCAGGGACAAGATACACCCTTCAAAGGCATGCTTCCAGTGACCTGCTTCCTCTTTAGGTTCTACCCAGTTTCCATCGTCTCTAGTAGTGCCATTAAATTAGGACCCCATCAGTGGAATAAGCCATCGATTAGGTTAGTGCCCTCACAATCTGACCAGCCTGTGTTACATGGCTCTCATCTGTTTTCCATGGATCCAGGAGACAGGTACCAAGCTCACCACTTCCTCCACATCCTTGGGATTTCCATGATGCTCCCCTCAGGAGGCACTGATGAAAGAATGCTAAGTGACTAAAGTTACCTCAACCTGGCTGGCACTCCCTGCTTCTTGAGGTCAGGAATTCACATGTTTATTGTTTGACCATTCATTCATTCCTTCCTTCCTTCCTTCATCCATCCCCTGCACCTCCAGTGCAAGTCTCTGGACTTGGGGGGCTTGGGCATTGCTGACAGGAAGTGTGTCTTCCTGTTTAGTATTTCATGAGATGCAGAGGCCCTTTTCCCATGACTGAGCATAAATCTGGGCGGGGTGGGCGGGGCCATTGAACTGGTGACAGAGATCTTGGAACTCATACTGAGCATTGCAAATCTTACTCCGGTTTGTTGTCTGGAAACATCAGGGTGCAGGAGGCCTACATGATGACTACTGAGGTCCAGAGAAAGCTGGGATTCACCAGCTCCATCCCTAGGAAACAGATTGGATTGGTTCCTCCAGACTGCATATCATTGGCGGATGGAGCTGTGGTCGTTGGTATCTTTCCTACACTTTAACTGTCACCTCTCCCAGGGCCTCTGGCTTTGCTGAAAGACAGATCCTCTTACCAGCTAGGCCCATGATTTCTGCCCACATCTGCTCTCTTCCTGCCCCTGCCCACTTTAGTTCCTCTAACCACACATTCTGCCCTCAGGAAGGCTCTGAAGGGCTGGAGAGATGGCTCGGCTGTTAAGGTGCTTGCCTGCAAAGCCTAGTGACCTGGCTTCAATTCTCCAATGCCCATGTAAAGCCAGATGCAAAAAGTGGCACATGCATCTGGAGTCCATCTGCAGTGGCTGGAGGCCCTGGTGCTCCTCTTCTCTCTTTATGTCTTCTATCTCTCTCTCTGCTTGCAAACAAGTAAATAAAACTATTGGAAAAAAGAAGCTACAAAAGGCTGGAGAGATAATCTGCTTAAAGACGCTTGCTTGCAAAGCCTGGCAGTCTGGGTTCGATTCCCCAGTACCCAGATAAAGCCAGATGCACAAAACAGCACATGCATCTGGAGTTCATTTGCAGCTGCAGGAGGCCCTGGCATGCCCATATTCTACCCTCCCTCCGTCAAATAAATAAATAAATAATAAACAAATAAAATACATAGTTTTTAAAGAAGGCTATGAAATCCCAGCTGCTTCCCAGGGCCCTATCATTTATCTCTGTCACACTCTGCCCACCCTCTCTTAAGTCCTTCCCACTTCCAGGCCTTTGCTCACATCCACTTTCTAGCAGGCGCCTTCCTTCCCTTGGCCTCCCTCCTTTCCTTCAAGACTTAGATATCCTGAGGACACTCTATCAGAAATCGTGCTCCATGATAAACCTCAGGGAGGGCTCCTCTTCCTTCTTGGGAAGCACCTTGAAGAGACGATATGCATCCATGGTGGGCTGAAGTTGTTAGCTTTTCATTGCTGTAATAACATACCTGTCAGAAACAGCTGAAAAGGAAGAAAGATTTATTTTAGCTCACAGGTTCAGAGAACTTGGTCTGTGGTCTCTTGGTCCCATTGCTTTGAGCCTGACATCATGGTGGAGAATATGGCACAGCAGAGATGCTCACCTCTTGGCAGCTGGGGAAGCAGAGAGAACAAAGGGCCAGGAGAAAGGCAGACTGGTGCAGAGTGTGTCCCAACTACCTGCTTCCATCATCAAGGACTCCTAATAATGTCAACATCTTAATGATTCATCATGGAATGAATCAAGCCATAAATTAGGTCAGAGTCCTCAGGAGCCTGTCACTTCCCGAAAGCCCATCAGCTTTAACACATAGCCGTCAGTGGACATTTCCAATTCCAACTGTCGCAGATTCTCTACAGGGAAAAAGATAGTTCCCCAGGCTTCTCTCAGTCCTTGGGGTTTGACCAGGTAGTTG
>PVHP010030813.1:0-21588 GCA_004024765.1 Zapus hudsonius | reverse complement strand
GGCCAGGAAGACTGGGATGAGTACTAAGATATACAGGATCCCTTGCCACAAGGACTAATACAGACAGCCCACGAAGGAGGATATACAACTGATCAGGGATGGGGAGGGGGGGAATTGGGGAATTCGGGATAACAACGCATGGTTTGCCCACTAAATAATGTAACTCATTATGGACAATAAATATATATTAAAAAAAAAATAAGCAATGTTGTGGACTTATACTACATAGAATTAGATTTAAATTTGTTTGTAGGGTAACACCTTACAAATAGTTCCATAATTTGAACATACTAGGAAAGTATACCACTGAGCTATATTCTTACCCCACCCTGCTTCTTAAAATTTTAATTTGGAAGGGAGGTGGAGGATGGTCAACAGAAGGTAATTGGGAGAGATTATGGCCAAAAAAACATTATACACATGTATAATATTATTAATAAAAATTAACTATTTTGTAAACTGAAGAAATATTTATCAAAAGCACTTCTGTGCTTTGTTTTCCCAGTGGAATTTTCAGCATACAGTCAGTATATCTGACTTTAATTTAATAATAATAATATCTGTGTATCCAACGGGAGTTTACAAACTAATGTTAGCTGTGTGGTAGATAGTAACTGTTTTACATTTATAATAAAATTTTAAATACTAAAGAGAATTCAGCAAAGCATATAATTGGGACTAAAGGTGGCTAAAGTGATTGCTAAACCCGTTATATTAATAAAGAGAATAAGAGCACTTGTAAATTTAATTTAAAATCTTAACAGAGATATCGATTTTTCATTCTGTGATTTAAAGCATTGAATATTTTCTTCTAAAGATTGAAAATACTTTCTGAACACAAACTGCATACTGGAAGATATTAATAAAACCTTTAGATATATCCCTACAAAGGTAGGGCATATCAATTAGTATTACGATTATAAGACACAAACATGAATCACTTCAATTGATAAGTAATTAAGCTCTGCCTTACCTAACCTGGCTTATGTACATAGTTAGCATTTGTAACTATGTTACAATAACAGCATTTGTTGAGGACTGCTAAGTGTTCAGTTATGGGATTTAGGAACTCTATGTATAGGAATGCTGGGACAAGGATTGCCAATGGGATTAATAAATAAAGCTCCATGTAGATGGTACAACCTGAGCTTTAGCTATTGGTTTTGGATTCGTTTTTATGTGTATGGTGTGTGTGCATATGTGTATGAGTCTCAGGCCAAGATGACCTCCAGTGGTCTTTGTGGTTCTTGTCTTTGGGTGAGCAATTTCTCAATGGATCAGGCTAAATGTGTGGCTAATATAAGAAGGTGGAAGCAATGTGATTTCCACAACTGCCTAGGAAAAGACATTTTGGCTTACTTGCTTGGGTTTTCTCCTCTGGAGAATCCTAGCCATCTTCTTCAGGTATCAAGGAACTTCATGGAGATACCAAGCAAAGACCAACTTACCTGCCATGTGAGTCCCAAAAATCCATTACGAATTCCCTTAACTGATGCCACTTCCAACTAACGTCTGACAGATGTCTTGTAAAAGATCCCAAGCTAGAACTGCTCAGAGCTACTCAGTGCACTGCTCCTCAGAAGCCATGAAGTAAACAGATGTTTGTGTTTAAAACACATAAATGGGGATAATTTATTATGCAGAACGACTAAGTTCATACAACTGCCATCAATTAAAATGTAATATATTTAAGTTTTTATGTAAATTTGTTTGGAATTTAGATGATATAAAATAATTAGTACACTGGTATCAAAGGAATTTTTTTCTAAACTGCAAAGCAAATTCTCGTAAGCAAAATGAATGGTAAATGACTACTTAATAGTGTCTAAATCTAATTGATTCAGAAACACCTCTAGAATCATATGTCTTCCCAACTTAGTTCCAAAATTCATTTAATTTACCCTTAAAGAATCAGTATGACTAGTATTAAAATAATTCTTCCTCATCTTTTTTAATTATATAAGTAATAATACTTAGCACCACATATCATAAGTTATATACATTATCTTGTGGTCTTTCAAAAATATAAATTGAAACTTAGTGTAGTGGAAGATAGTCTATTACGTTCACGATGAACATGTTTTAATAATGGACTTTGCTTACAGTAATAATTTGTATTTCTTGATGTAAGTATATGAGTGCTACGCAGTAAGAATTGTTTCATCTAATGAAAAATCCAAAAACTTTAAGGTAAAAGGCATTTTAATTCAACCTCTGTTCCCTGGGGGAATTGAAGACTTAATGTTTTCAAATATTATAGTCTCAGAAGAGATAAGAAAAATGCCAAGAACACAAAAAATGCTCCCTATATTAAAGTCAGATTTTAAAGTAGCTCTATGTAAAAACTCAGAAGTCTAAATTCATCCAGTATTCCACACTATTGAAGTCATAGCTTAAAATAGTAATAAATCTAAGACATAAAAAGTTGTAAGTAAACTTAATCCAGACATTTTATTTCAGTATAAAGTTTTAGTAAGTAAATTATATATTCTATATGAACTTAATGTAACTCTTCATTCTTTTTAGCTAGTGAAAATTTGTTTTATAAAGTACAATAATAAAAATATTATAAATTTTCTCTCTAATTAAAACAAAATGCAACATTTAGTAAACATGAACTTCATATTAAATACTGTGCTTATAGCTAAAGATAAAAAGGTATGTTAATGCTACTAAGATTGTTTAAAATTGATTATTTTTGTATTTTCATAATAACTTGAAACTTATAGATTGTGTTATATAGAACATCATATTCATAAGGCCTAAGTGAAGGAAATTAATCATATATTAATAACAATGTGAGATTTTATCTTTTAGTTTTCTGTTTTCTCTTATGTATTTCTCTGTTACTATATCAGGAAAGAACTTTTAATTGTCCCAGAATGAAATTGTTTAGTAAAAAAACAACTCACAAATATTATCTAGGATCTAATCATGGTCGTCATGCTGATAGAACCTCAGAGAGCACTTTGCTTAACACTGGTATGGTCTCAGATATGAGTAGTTAGTGCTCCTGAACTGAAGTGCTTATTTCATGGTTCCAGAGTCCATTCATTCTGAGTTTTCTGTCATATATGCAAGGCAAATCATTTATAGCCAATGCTGCCTAGAATAATTTGCTATAGAAAATTTACAATTATCTTTTGCTTGGCAAACAGGAGTATGCCCTATAAAATTTGATCACAGGTCTAGTAACTGATGTTCAATTGAATAGGGACAATATTTTCTTCAACTTAACTGTCACCTATGTGTCCCCATCATTTAACACAATAAATGATCAGGCTGAAAACCTCCTCTTGCTCTGGGGAAAGTGTCCAAAACTATAATCATGAAAGAGTGACGTTTTCATGCTTGCCTTTCTTTCCAACTTTCTGTGTCCAGCAAATCTTGAATATTTTTTGCATTAGCACAAATCTAAATGCAGTTTCATTTCCCTTTCCTTTATGCATGACAGAAAAAAAATGTACTTAAATCTAGTCTTTGTGGGCGCTTGTCGAGTTGAGTAAAGCTAGGAAGGTTTACACCAGAGATGAAAATTAAAGTGTGTATTTTAAACATGACATGCTCAGAGTTAGAAAATACCATTTTTATATGTAGAATTGTTACTTGGCCTTTTCTCTTACATTTGATCCCAGGCATCATTTTAAATGTCCAAAACCATCTTTTGTGAGGGCAAACCTGTGTGTTTCTAGATAAATACTGATTCCATACTATTCTTTGTGCATCGAGTAATGAATGCATCTCTAGTAATGCATCTAGTAATGAATGATAACTGACAGTGCCATAGAACATAATGTATTTCATTTAAATAATAACATGTGTCTATGCTGATTAAAAGCCACAGTATACAGTTCACATTTTGCTCTCCTTGTCTATAAAGACAGTTCCCAATCCCTGCTCTGAGCCAGATATTACCCAAGCTGGCTTTAAGAGCATAATCTGGAAATTTGTCAGTTCCCCACTACAAAATTAAATATATGCCTTTGTTCAGTATGGACTCTTTCCTTTTCTGAAGGCTGCATCTGTCCTACAAAACACACAATTAATTTTAAATGTGTTAGATTCAATTAACCCTCCAGAAGTAACTCTTTTGATAGTATCTAAAGGATTAATTCAAAATATTTTTATTTAGAAAATATACCATTACAAGGATAATCACTAAAATCAGAAAATAGAAAATTATTAATACTCTCTGTTCTCAGATAAATACATGACACACTCCCACTGACTATGTGGTTCAGAACAGTCCTGTAGCTTCAGTGTGGAGAAACTATGTGGATACACATTCAGAGAAAGAAATGCTTTCATGCTAGCATTTAGAACTAAAAATACTATGACCGAAAGAATGTAAAGCCGTTATCTATAAGTATTTGTTTATTTGTTCCTAATTAAAATTATGCATCATGAGTGTTTAAAGAGATTAGCAGTGCATTTAAAGGGAATAAATAATAATTTCAAGCTCTAACTCAGTCCTGAGATGTTATAGGAAACCTTGACTGAAATTAGTAAAACATAAATATTACTGGCATACCATGTGAAGATCCATAAACAAAAGCTCCCCCAATTTCTTTGAGGAGAAATACCTCATTTACCTAGAAAATATTTGAAAACTTCCTCCAATAAGGTCAAAGTTGTATACGCTGATTGGAAAAAAATTAAATAGTACTAAACACATAGCAATTTCATTTGTAATTTTTAAAGGAATACATAATGAAGTAGTAGTTTATGTTTGTGAACTACTGTATTAATATGTAGACAATGTTTAGTATATTACCATCTATATGCCTCACAGAAACTCTGTGCTTCACAATTGTGCGGGGCAATGGTCAACATAGATCTTATAGAACTGAATTATGTTATAATGTAATATGTTAGATCCACAACCTGAAACCAACCTTTAAGTTTTGTTTTTTTATACTTTGCAATTTTTTTTCTATTTCTACAATCATATTTTCTAGAAAAAATATTACAAGAATACTAGAAAAAAAGAAAAATTATAAAGACTAGCAAAGTGACATCAAATTAAGAACATAATTGGAAGAATTAATTTATAATTTGAGAAAGATGTTGTTTTTCTCAAAGAGACTTTATTGGCTGGATTTTGCTGATTTGGGTTGGAGATTTAGTTCTCAAAACTAGTTAACCAAATATATAACACCATTACTGTCAAGTAACATAGCTTACCTGTCCCAGAGGAAGAACTGGAAAGTTCACTAAGTGCATTGAGTTTTTTTTATAAGGATAAAGTCAAGTGTCACAAACATGTTAACTATGGTGTTTATTTTTTTAATCTTTTGATGCACACAAAACCTCTTTGATATATATTTTCATAAGGTTGAAAACTGAGATTGTATAAGCCAGCTGTCATCACTATAATGAAATAACTGGCAGATACATTTATAACAGAAAAGACTTATTCAGCTCCTAGGATTTTAGACACAAGGCCTTGGCACTGACATTGGTTCGTGTGTTGATTGGGACACATCCTGCTGCATCATAATGAAGGAACTGGCCAGGAAGTGGTTATATCTCCAACCAGGAGCAGAATGAGGTTAGAGACAAAGCCGGGCTTTTGTAACAGCCCTCTCTCAAGATTCACCACAGAGTGCCAAGTGAATTGAGTTTGAATGAACACTCCCAATCACCTAAGGACCTCCATCAGACCTGCTTCTTAACAGGCCCATCATGGCACCACTTGTAACCAAGGATTGGACATATGGGTCTTTCCAGGACATCCAGCATCTAAACCAGCACAGATTACAGAAGGTGAAGCTACTAAATGATAGGACCTGGGTCAACTTTGGCGACATGGCCCTATGATACTCCTGCACTAAATACGGCCTCTTCTTGCTTGCTAAGTTATTCTTATTTTTTATTGCATTCTCTTTATAAGGGGTACTGTACAGTATAAAGGAATAATGTGCTGAGAAATTCACTGATAGCTCTGTTTAACCCCTTTGTATCTGACATGCTGCTGATTTCTTGCTGGTCTCATTATTTTCTTTGTCTTCGAAGCATAGTAGTTCTTCATGTGTCTGAGTGAATTCCTCTTTAGACTAAATTTAATGTGAAGACCTTTGTGCTTCCTGTAATTGGATGTTGACATCTTTCCACAGATTACAGAATTTTTCACACATTACTTTCTAAAATATGCCGCTAGACACATTTTCTTTTTCCTAAACTCATATTATATACAAGTGTGTATCTTGAAGGTTTATAATCCCTAAAGGATTTCTTCATTCATTTTTATTCTATTTTCTTTTTGTTCTGCTAATTTGATAATGGGAATGTTATGGCTCACTATTTCTTCAGTCTATTGAGCCAGTTGTTGATGCTTTTTCTTTTCAGCTCAACCATGATTATTTATCTCTTTATATTATTGTTTCTATTTCCTTGCTAAACTTCTCATTGTGTTCATGCATTTTTTTCTCAAAAAAAAAAAACTTTACCCATGTATTGGTTGGTTCACAGAACCGTTTTCAGTATTGAGGATTAAATTTAGACTTTGTATGCTAAGCAAGCACTCTGTCATTCGCTGGCATCTCTCTCCATTGAACTTCTTTAGGAAGATTGTTTTTAATCTTCTCTGTCAACTTTTGGATGCAGGGAGTTCTCATTTTTAGGCTTTGCTCTTGGAGGTTTGGGAATTTCTTCTGGAGATATTCTGACTCCAGTCCTTATAGCATCTGTGAGTCTGAGCAGTCAGCTAGCTTTTTGGCATTGAATAAAGATATTCTTCAGCAAGGATAAACATTCAGTATTTAGTTTAGCCTGTGATTCTGTTTTTTAGTTATCTAGATGACTGGCTTTCTGAACTAACAAAGCATTATAGCATAATAAAAATAAACTCATTGGTGAAAGGAACAAATACAAAGCCTGGAAATGAACACAGAAGGTATGGTCAGTTGATTGGTAACAAGCATGCTAAAGTATACATATTTGGAAAACAGCTGTTTTTTCAATAAATGGTACTGGAAAACTCCCACATATCTGTATGTCAAAGAACAAAATTGAACCCTTATCTCATATCATATATAAAAGTAAACCCCAAATAGGTTATAGATTTATACATAAGACATGAAACATTATATCTACTAAAAGAAAATATTCAGAAAAAATTATGGGACATGGTAGAGGAAATAATCTTTGAGATAGGACCTCAAACATGCATGAACAAAATCAAAAATAGACAAACAAGATTTAGCAAAAACAACCAAGGATAGTGGGAAAAATATTTGAAACTCATACATCTGAAACAGACATAAAATTCAACATTTATAGAAACAGAAATAAGGCAATGGAAAAGAAAAACCCAATTTTAAAATGGGCAAAAAACCTGAATATATATTTCTCAAAAGAAGTCAAACAAATTTCTAACAGATTTATGAAAAATAGACTGAGCTTCAATAATCCCTAAGAAAGTAAAAATCTAATATACAAGGAATTATCCCCCCACCACCTATTAAAATGGATATTATGAGCCAAATACTAAGAAAGACAAAGATAACAGGTTTTGGCTGGGATGTGGAGAAAAAGGAATTTGTATAGACTGTTTTGGGAATGTCAAGTAGGTCTTATTGAAAACACTGTAGAAATTCTTCAAAAAAAAAACCTGAAATAGAGCTACCATATGATCCACCATGATCTATTGGGTATATACCCAAAGGAAAAAAATCAATAGATAAATAGACATCTATACACACATGTTTACTGCAGAACTATTTCCAATAGTTATATTATGGGATCAATCTAAGTGGCTATCAACAAATGAATAAAGAGATGTAATATGATCACATTGGAATATGATTTAGTCTTTTTCAAAGAAAAATAGTTTGTCATTTAAGGCAACATGGCTGGAATTTTGATAGATAAAATGAGTTAAGACTCTATAAGAAAAATGCCATGTTATCCACAAAGATAAGTATCTCAGGTAGTTAATTTGTTAATATCCATTCCCCACCGTATTCATGAGTCATATCATCCCATAAATACATTCAAGAAAACATTACCTTTGGCTTTTCAGAAGGTTAAAAAAACTTCTTTTTAATTTTCCCCTTTTTAGCCAGAGCAGCTTTTCAGTTGATATAAAGCATATGTTAAATTAGCTGGGAAGTTTTTTCATGCATTTTACAAAAGTACCAGTAGATGATGGATAAGATACTTAGCCAAATATGTTCTAGCTTCAAACACATGGAATTTCATGTCTGTATGTCACTAATGTGATCTTCAAGTCTAAAGTGCCCTCTGGGATCTTTCCTTTCTAGAGAAATGCTCAGGAAAGCTGATAGTTTGAAGCTTAGAGAAAGTTGAGCAGGTCACATGATGAGAACAAGAGCTGTGCCTTTTCGTCCTCTTCCTCCCCTCAGTAGTCCCAGGAGGCCCAGAGCTCTTCCCTCCAGGACTGGCAGAGAGCAAACCCGATCCTCATTCTGAAGTCCTGAGGCAGGCCCACAATGCCTGCCTTTGACATTTGCTCAAGCCTACAAGGATATACTGGGTGTTGGAGTCCTGTTTCCTTGACAGACATCTGGAAAGCTACAGAGTCTCAGATGCTCTGTGGACTCACAGAACTGCTCAGGGGAAGGGATCTTAGGACAGCTGAAATCCCAGGAAGATGCCCTGGTTGCCTCTAACCCTCTCACTACTAGCTCTAGGCACAGTAAGCAAAACCTTTGTTTTCCTGTACTTAAACCATTGAAATTTATCAATCAAGCTTTGCATATAATGATAAAATTCTCCTTATTAAAAAAACCACGCATTCTGTATGCCTCATCAGTATGGATCAGGATGAGGACCAGCATTGCCCCCTAATGCTGAGCATCTGGGTAGAAAGGAGGGTGGCCTCCTACCCCACCCCCACCCATTTGTCAGCCAGGTCAGGTCGCCTCAGATTCTCACTTTGCAGATAATGTTGTTTTCTGTTTAACAAACTCACCAATGTAATCCTGCCTTCCTGTTCTCCCCAGAGGGGCCAGGTGGCTGAGACACCTGTCCACATTTGGAACCCGCCAGGCTTGGCACTCCAAGCACTGCACAGATGGCTAGGAACCTGAGGAGATGCCTCTTTCGGGTACAGCTTTTCCCCACTTACCTGAATATTTTCCTCTCTGAGAGAAATGAGATTTTCTTATTACTTATTCCCCACCCTTCAAATTATTCCGCATGAGGAGTTTAAGTAATATCAAACTTTTGTCTTTTCTATTGTATTTTAACTATAATTAGAAATGTACTTGAAATATTAATATCCTATTTTTCCCCCTAGCTTTGAAGTTTTATTAAAAGTAGGATTTGGGGAAAGGGAGTGGGCTTCTGAGGAGATGGATCAGTGGTTAAAGGTACTTGCATGCAAATTCTGCTGGCCCAGGTCCAATTCTCAAGCCACCCACATAAAGCCAGAAGGACATTAGCCTGCAGGGGCAAGAAACCCTGGTAAGTTGATACACATTCAGGGAGAGAGAGAGAGAGAGAGAGAGAGAGAGAGAGAGAGAGAGAGAGAGAGAGAGAGAGAGAGAGAGGAGAGAGTGAAATGAGAGAGAGAGAAATGAGAGGAGAGAGAGAGGAGAGAGTGAAATGAGAGAGATAGAAATGAGAGGAGAGAGAGAGGAGAGAGTGAAATGAGAGAGATAGAAATGAGAGGAGAGAGAGAGAGAATTTCAAAAATAAAAAGCAAAAATGGGATTTTCCTGTCTTTCCCAAAGAATTCTTCCAGAGCCCAGGGAGATGCTCAGTGGGTGAGTGGGGGCGGCACAAGCGTAAGAACCTGAGTTCAATCCTCAGGACCCACTTAGAAAGCAGGTCAGGCCACACCCAGCAGGAGCCCCGTCTCTACTAATGAGGTAGATACAGGATGGGACCATCACTGGGGCTCACAGTCAGTCAGTCTAACCGAAAATGACATGAACTCCAGGTTCAGTTCAAAACTCTGTTTCAGAAAATAAGGCAGATAAGCAATAGAGGAGGATATCTGGTAACTTCCCTGTCCTCTGCATATACGCTTGCAGGCCACACACACACACACACACACACACACACTCCTGATTTTAAGGGTCTAACATAATCTCAGCCTCTACTTTCAGGCTTTATGTTTAATGACCATTGCTCATTTTCCACTTTTGATTTTTCCCTTATCTTTGAACATGAAATGTATATATGTATATATATGTTCATATTAATCTTAATTATCTTATTTTATGAAAAAATCTCTGCAAAACATAATTGAAAATGGCAATTATATGATTGTAACATAAAATGTGAAAAATTAATGATCTGATTAATCAAAAATATAATTAAGATAATGTACAACAGGTATGAGTTTGTAAAACTAATACTTGTTAAAATGTCTAGAAATAAAATCATCTTATTATAAGTTGACCTAGGTTATGAAATTGTTACCTATAAGCATACATTGGGAAGGGCAAAACACCATTTTGTAACTAGCCTTTTTTTGTACTGCAATTATATATTTCTTAAGAAATCATCCTTTGGTTCTTTCAATAGCTTCCTCTGAAATTTCATTGATAGAGGAAACAAATTAATTGCTTTTGCAGAGATAATTCAGGCAAGTGCTTTCCACATGCCCAAGTGGTAGAGCCGGAAACAACAGATTCTCCTGTATCACATGATAAATTCTACTGAAATGGAAACCAAGCAGATTTTTCTACTAATTGGTGCTGTGATATTTTGAAAATACTTTCAGCACATTTATTTTCTAAGTAAACAAATTCCATAGACTTGTGGTACTTGAGGATATAAGTCTTTATTTTCAAATTCCAAAGCCTGGAATCTGAGTTTACTGCTTTTCAGTGCTTGTTTTGACCTTAAGGAAGTAGTATCAGCCTTCGTTAGTGGTAGATTTCCAACAGACCTTGGAGTTTTGTAGAAGACGATGACCTTTTCTTGTGAGGATGAAATGAAATCTAACTGTTAGATCTGCTTGTCTCAAAGAAATATAATTAAAAGGCATGTCTAAAAAGATTGGAGTAGATAACTTAATCATTTGAAAGCAGAGAAAAAATATGTTTTGCTTCCAGACAACAGCTGAATTCTCAAAGACAAAACATTAACTTTTCAAGAAAAGGTGCTTACATAGAGCAGTCCAGAATTTTCTATCTTGGAATTCAGAGTATCCAGAATTATTTCGGGGACTATGGACATACATTGAGATTAACCTATCAAAGGACTTCCATGGTTAGAGTACACACACATATATAGTGCATGTTTCACAGAAAGTTATTTAGCACACAAACTAAGAAGACCATTTTATTAAAATCTAGATAATTATCCAGTCTTGCAATATTCCTGGAGTTCTCAGAGTCTTGGTGATCAGTGGAGGGTGGAACCAGGACAAGGTACCACCTGCTTCTCTCACAACATCCCAAGACATCCCTGTCCAGGTTGATATGAGCACAGTCAGGAGGGACAGGCTGCCTTGTCCCACTTTTGCTCAATCACTTTAAGACAGAAAAAAAGAAGACAATGTTACCTCACCATGTCTTATTATGTAAAAAAGTACTTCAGAACAAGATATATTCCTTCCTCAATATGTTTCTATAAAATCAAGTTAAACCTACAAGAGATTTCTAGATAATACAGTAAAAGCCTATAGGATGATTACGGCCATTTTGGCCTATAAAACCTTCAACTACAGCAGTTTGAATGAATTATTTTCAACTACACCATAAAAGAAATTTTCTAGCTAGAGGTTTTTTTGAACGAACAACTTCTATTTTCCTTTTGTAAGTATAAGTAGATTAAGTCATTGAGAAATTTTAGTTAAATATCTGAATCTAATGTGGAAACATTTGTGTGTATGTATATACATGCATACATATATGTTAAAGGTGATGGGATAAAATGTTTATAATTTTTAAGAATAATGATGATGTATTTTGGCTGTTTTCATTGAGTTGCATAAATGCAAAGTGCTTATGCATCTAATTTTTCCTCTATATTTTTCAATACTGGGGATTGAAACCAGGGCCTTGTACATGGTAGGCAGGCAATCTCCCAGTGAGCTCATTTACCCCGTGATAGTTTCAAGAGGGCAGATGGCATGGTTGATATAAAATTGAGAGCCTGGTGTGGCAGCATACACTATTAATCCCAGCAGAGGTAGGATGATCTCCATGAGTTTGAGGCTACTTTAAGACTACATAGTAAATTTCAGGTCAGCCTTGGGCTTCAGCAAGAACTAACTTTGTAAAAAAAAAAAAAAAATGAGGACTGTGATGTGATTCAATTAGTGAGTTCTCATTCTTTGTTCCACCCATTCCCCTAGAGTGGAATTTGTGTTTAGTCATTTGCCATGGTTCTCCACTGACTTGGTGTTCTAGGTCCCTCTGCCACCTGGCCCCCAGTATGGTTGGTCAATATTCACCACATAGCACAGCTCCAGTCACACCTTGCAGGCCTCTCAAGTGCACTTGACTTGCCCCTCCCAGACCTCTGTTCATGTGATTTCCTTCTCCATGGACATACTGCTTGTTCTTCAAAGTCTACGTGCCACCTGAACCCTTCCTGGAGGACTCACTGTCATACCATCAGGACAGTCAACCGCTATCAAGCTTTACACAACTTACTTTTTGTTTTTCAGCTTCCAATATTTTTAAAGATTTCTTTATATTTATTTGCAAGGAGAGAGAGAGAGGGGGGGGGTATGCTACAGCCTCTTGCCACTACAAATGAACTCCAGATGCATGCGCCACTTTGTTCATCTGCTTTATGTGGAAAGAGTACCCAGGTCAGCAGGTGTCACAAGTGGCTGAATTTAACCACTGAACCAACTCTCTACTCACTAACATCTAACTTTTTAAGTGTCATCACAGTAAGAAATGTATTTTGCATTGGCACTCATTTCATGCATATTTACACATACACACACATACATACATACATACATACATACATACATACATACATACACACACATCCCAGCCAAAAATTTCATGAAACAATGCTTACCTTTGCAATCTGCAAATATCACTATAATATTGTCTCAGCCAACAAAAATCCATAATAAAAGAATTCAGAAAAAAATGAAAGGAGGCTTAACTTCAAATAGTAGAAATATATTTGTAAACTAGGGAACATATTCTTTGGTACAAAATGAAAATGTGTTCCCAAGGAATAACAGGAATGTTTGGATTATATAACAAACATTTTCCTTCTGGCCAAACTATTCAAATGAGGGATGTGTTTTGTATACTCTGTCCTGATTAGTTTGATTTCAGATCACAGCCCATTGGTCAGGTCTTCTAGGTAGCAAGATGATATTTTCTTGGCACTGTTTATCTTAGTAGTTGAAATAAGAGTGTGCCAACAGAAGGGTTAAATAGTTGAGTTTGGGTTCTTCTAGGATTACAGCATATATGTAGGATACCTACACACCCTATCAACAAATGGCCACAGACTACATCCTAAATTAGGTCTAGTTAGCCACTTGAGATCTTTCTTGTTGATAGTACTCTCCTCAGATTTCATGTCTCATCTTCATTTGGCAAATGCCCTGACTGCAATCCACTAAAAAGAGCTAGCCTTCATTGTATTAGCATTTATAGTTTGAAAGACACAACCCCATTACTCATATATATCCTATAACATTTATCAACAAAAGTTGCTTAAAGTTGATACCTTTGGTGCATAATAGAGCACTTTACTGTATGTAATCTTAAATTGCAAATGTCTAGTATGTACAGAGGAAAGAAGGAAGGAATAAAGGAAGGAAGGGAGGGAAGCAGAAGGGGAGAGAGGATGGAGGATGTAGAGAAAGGGTAAGAAGATAGAAGGAATCTCCGAAGATTAATTAGACTAAGCAATTGAGAATGTTTCCATTTAGAAAGTCAATAGATAGGGATCATTCAAACCACTTAGAGGAAAATTCATCAGTCTAAGTTGTATTCTTTGAATATTCTATCAACTCAAAATAAACTTAGAAAATAGTGTTACATCATAGAACTGAGGACTAAAAGAAAGAGCTAGAGCAAGATGGCTGAGAACAGATGTCACACAGGCTTTGTTCTGCTGAAGATTGGAATGGATAGGGGAAAACAGCAGGTACGTTCAACAATAAAAAAAGCTTTGACTTAATTTCCAAAAAGCTTGTGAAAATGTAATTCTCTTCTCTGTATGTGCTGAACCCATCAAGTGATATCTGTTCACTATGTCCACAAAGTCAAAGCTAAGTGCTAACACTTCAAAACACTTCAGGGCTATAAAATGAAAGAGAGTATAGTCTGCCACACCTGAGATGCTGCTTTTCACTGACATTCCAAATCTTTGTTTATTTCAGATTCAAGGAGGAAATTTTAATATAATTTAAATTTGAGATACACTGATGATACAGGTAAACATATCCAGTTTGGATTTGAACACAACTCTTTATTATTCAAATTCCATCCTCAATTATATTTAGGCTGTAAAGATCAAGGATATAAAGAAATTCCTTCTATAGATCAGAGTACTTTTCCTAAACCTTTTATAAACATGTGTTTGCTGCAGTTTATCTTTAAACTAACAATGAGTATCAGAAGGGAGACCCCCTAAAAATTCAAGATTGAAAACTTACATAAATGCTACTAAATTACAATAAGGTTATCTATAGAAAATCTTTTCATGAAACATTAAGAGTTCAGTTTCACTTTGAAAAAAATAATACGAAGAAGTAGTTTTGCCAATTCTGGCAGTGATAGAAAACCAATTTCATCACATATTCCAATGAAAGCTTTAGAATTATAATTGAAAAGAAATATATAATATAAATCACAAATGATTACCTTCATTCCCATGACTTTGGCTACCCAAACATTATTAAGTTTAGAGAAATAAGCATTTTGAAAATGCACATTTATGATGGTTCCATTACTTATAATATTACAATTGTTGAATTTCTTTAGTCTTTATCTTCCTTTAGTACTCTCTCTTGTTTGTAACTATATATAATATATACTGCAAAATATAGATTTAATGCCTTAAAAATAAATGTATCACATAACAGTTATACTTTATATATAAAGCACAAATTGCATATGAGATATAGTCATACATGTGTATATGTATAATATATGATAAATATATGTATAGTATATGATGAATACATGTAATATAAATCTTACAGTATATAAACATTTGATATGTTGATAAATTATAAATTATGTCTTATATGATTCATACTTTACATACAAAACAAAATATACAAGTTCTTTATAAAGAAAAATGATAAAAACTCACATATTAATGTTGACATTATAGTTATTAATGACTTTTTGTACTATAGTGTTTGAATGCTTTGTTTCTCATAAAGTCGTGTGTTTTGAGGGCCTGGTTGAGAGATGGAGCCTTCCTAGAAGAGGTGCATCATGGCAGTGGATTGAAGGGTGTGATAGCCAGCTTCCCTTTGCCAGAATTTGCCTCAGTCTCCTACTGCTGTTTTCCACCTGCTGTGGCAGAGGTGATGCCCAGCCTCTGCCCATGCCATCCCTTCCCATGCCATCATGAAGCTTCCACTCACTTGAGACCCTAAGCCAAAATAAGAAACTTTCCTTCTATCAGCTGCTTTTAGTTGGGTGCTTTAACTCAGCTACAAGAAAGAAAGCAAGTATTGCATGTCCTATAAAAATGGGCAGCAAACACTCACTGCTCAGAAAGAGCTCATTGAATCATTTCATCTAGAAAAAGTTACTTTAGTTGGCTTAAAAATATTGTTAAATAATATTTGGGTAGGAAGACAGCTCAGTGAGTAAAGTGCTGGCTATGCAAGCATGAGGACCTGAGTTCAGATCCTCAGCACACATGTAGAAGCCAGCTGTAGTGTCTGTAATCACAGTGCTGAGGAGGCAGAGACAGGAGTATCCTTAAGGCTTGCTCATTAACTGGTTTCTAGCCAAATCTGTGAGTTCTTAGTTCAGCAAGGGACACTGTCTGAAAAATAATAATAATAGAAAGATGGAGAGTGACTGAGGAAGACATCTGAAGTTGACCTCTGACCTCCACAGACACACATACATGTGCCACAAACATATATACAAACACACATACACACATTTATACCACACACATACACAGGTTAAAAGTATTGTTGAATTTCAAATTTACACATTTATTCCCCCAAGTTTTATGAGGTAGCATGTGACTACTCCTGCCCATGATGTTAAAAATGCACACAATTTTGGAACGGGGGAACAAATCCAGGACTAAGTACCAATTCACCATACTGAATCCATGTCCTGCTGATTGAATTAACCTAATATATGTGTGTCTATGCATGTGAGATATATCTATATCTATATCTATCAATATATATAGAGATATATGCACATTAGTTTACTGTACCTTGCTTAAATACAATCTGTTGATTGCAAAAGTAAATGTAAATAAAATTTGACACAATTTATTCATTTTTAATTTTTTTTCAGATGTTCCAATTACATCATCTCCTGTCTCAACATTGTCAGCAGCCTCTACAACCAAGGCATCTGTGGCCACACCAGACACAGTGTCAGTACCAAATCTTATTATCAATCCAACCAGTGGAGCATCTCCTAAAGGTAAGATAATTCCTAGCAAAACTCAATTTAAGTTTAAAAATAAAATTACTTGAAAGTACATGCTGCAGGGAAATAATGTGGGCTATCAGATCTTATTGTTATAAAAATGCATGCTGCCTTCACTATTTGGAAATTCGTGTGTTTGAGTTTGATACAGAATCCTGAGATCTCGCTGACTTTCCTTGGTGATATTCTTTTAGATCACTTCCTGTCTGAGAAGGCTCTTATTGTAACTGTTACATGGACAAAGTTTATATTTAGGCAAGAGAAAATTGCCATGCCTAACTCATAAAAACATCTTTCTAAAGAGTCCAGTTCTCCACTTACATTGTATTGCTACCAACATGAAACTATACTAACAGATGAATTCTGTACTGTGCTGATAATAGATTTAATATGTAAATTTTAGTAGTGATATCATCATTATTGCTACTGGACTGAGAGACAACGTAATATCAAATTATTGTCTAAGTATTAAAATAAATCATTTTATCATCTATGAAATTTAGATATGCTATTATAATCATTGAATTTAAAACCCAAAGAGTGTCAAGCCAATTCTTACCACATTGTCCATCTTGCAATACACAAAATAATAAGGCCTCTTACCCAGGAGAAAAATAGACTTGTTAGTTGATCATCTAGATGCAGAAATTCTTGTTAGAATATTTTCATGGAAGTACCAGAGAATTCAATATTCTGAATGAATGGATGACAGAAATCCCTAACACTATCTTTCTTAGTTCTTTATTCTTTCCCAACTTTTATTTGAAGACCAAGCTCAAACACATATACATCAATGATCTGACCTTGAGTGGAGTGGTAGTTTTCAGAGATAAAGCGTATTGTGATCAAAGTCTACTATTTCTGCAAATGTTTGATTCAATGATGAAAGCAAACTAATTCTAGAACTTCCTTGTCAGGCCTGAAGAAAGCCTTTCACAGTAAGGGCAGCATGGAAGATTTTATACCCAGGATATTGTACAACCTATATTTCCAACAAGGGAAATTCCAAATGCAGTAGTTTTATCTTATTTTTTAAAAATGTCCTTGCTCTACATTCCCAGGTTTTAAGCATCAGAATTCTAGAATTTCCACATAGGCTACCTGTCTCTCTAGGTTTCTGTTGAGTCCTCAGAATTAAATATTGGCACTAATTTTGTAATAGCATAAGTATCAAGACAGAACAGGTAAATAATGATATGGCATGCAGACCCAATAGTTTAAATTTTCAGTTAACTACTTAGAGTTTATTCATTCTCAGTGAGGAGATTCTAAGTCATATATATATACATATATATATATATATGTATATATATATGGATCTATGGTGGAAATCTCTAGATAATAACACAAACATTGACTGACAAGCCCTTCTCTGTAGCAAGTACATAGAACACTGGAGCTTATACAGTACACACACACACAAACACACACACAGAGAGAGATATCTTTAAACTCCTTTTTGTGACCATTGCCAATGATTATTACTCGATAAAAAATAAACTCAGGTCCACATTCTTCAAAAGTTCTCCCAATGAATTTAAACTCTTTCAATTATAATAAGTCATAGAAATTTTATGTTGTATTAATTTATATTCTAAAAGTATTCTGATACACTAAAAGTTGAGACTACCATAATCAATCTCATGTATCAATTTCCCAAAATCAATATTTTTCCAGACTTTATCACATTTGCTTTACTTTTCCTTTCTCTTTCCATTCCTTCTTTCTTTTCATTTTACTCGTTTTTTATTTGGTCACTATTTTTTTTTTTTTTTTGCTCACTAAGCATTGTGAAAGAAATTTAGGTTTCTTGGATTTTAGGTATATTTTAAAATTATGGAAAATTTATTATAAATATTATAACACTATTACCAGACACTTTAACACTACTTAGAGTCACCTAATCTGTTTAGAAAATGTTACAGATTATGACCTAGTAACCATGAGCACAGTAGTCTCCTGCGCAGACAGATGAAGGGTCCATTGTACATCTGTAAGGAGACAAGCTGAGGAAACACAGATGGGATGTGACCTCTTTCTAGGTGTTCAGCAAGTGCCCTGTATATTTTGTGCAAGGGACAAATGGCTGAAGGTCAGAGTGAACATATGGCAGACTCTGAATATCACCATCACAGAATGAAGTTATAGGAGACAAAAAAATAGATCTGAAAGTTGTTTTTAAAATGCGATTACTATTTAGCTTAGTCAAATGTTATAGCTGTATATCTGAGAGTGTGGTATGGGGCATAGGCAGAGGACAAACTTGGGTATCACACCAGAAATTTGCTCCACCTTTTTTGAGACATTGGCCTAGAGGTCCCTGAGTAAGCTAGACTGGCCCATGGACCCAAGGAATCCTCCTACCTCAGCCTCTCCAGAGTTAGAATTACAGGTACTTGCCACTGTACTTAACATTTTTATGTGAGTTCTGGGGATTGAACTCAGGTCCTCATTCTTACACAGCAAGAAATTTACTGGTTGGATTAGCACCCAGGCCTTCATGGACAAGCAAATGTTTAAATGGGTTGGATTATATTGAAAGAAAAAAATATTTTCTCAGTGTTGACATTAAATTTTCTGGTAGAAAAGAGGCATCAAATTTCAGCTGAAGCTAGTAGAAGCAACAGGGTTTTTTGGCCATCTATTTTATATAAAGTTCTCATATAGTGATGTTTATGTTGTGTGTCTCCTAACAAGAAAATGAATAGATAAAACTCTAAAGAACAGACTTAAAGTATTCTTGCCAGGTCTGGTGGCTATAGTCCTAATTATGTGAAGACTAAGGAAAGGGTAACACCATTAGTTTGAGGCCAGTCTGGGCTAGAGAGTGAGCCCCAGGACATCATGGGGTAGGGGGTGACCCTGGCTCAAAAAAGCAAAAAATGCTCCTATAAATTTTCTTATAAAATATGCAGAAATCAACTGTTACCGTGTACCTCACTTTCTCCACTGTCTCTCTCCTTTTCTTCCTTACCTTTCTGTTAATAAGTTCGAGCTCAAAATGAACAACTTGTTGGAAAATGTTATAAATGTTAGCTCACTAAACAATTTGACGGAATACATATAGGACATTCTAATGATTTAACCTAAATGTTTGTTGTCTTAAATAATATAATATCCCTAAAAATAGATAGTCATGAAGTTCTATTACTGTTTATATTAACAGTTCAGTCTGAACTGTTTGAAAGGGCTTGTTTTTGCTCATAAAATTAACACAAATCACAGTTATCAGTTCCTGAGATATTTTCCCTTTAATGATATGCATTTGTGTTTCTTCAGAATTTTAATATATCTAACAAAGAAAGAGAATTTCACTCATATTTGAAAGTGAATATTCATAAATTAACAATAAATCTAAAAGTGTCACTTTTCTCACCACACACACACAAAGATGCCATGTGAGGTGACACATACATTTACTTGACTGTTGTAGCCATTCACAACACATGCTGCAGATGTCACAAGGATTACATTGTGTAACTTAATCACAAGCACAGTGTCTATCTCACTGAAGCTGAAAAGAAAACAAAATAACAAGTTTATGTTGCAAATATTGTTATACATAATGATCAGCAACACAGTCTTAACAACACAGTTCACACACAAGTGAGGTCAAAGCAAAAACTGAAGCCAAATGAGTGATTCTAGCTGATTACTGAGTGCAAAGCTCAGTTTCATTATGTCTCCTCCTCACCCCCCCAAAAAAAAATATGAAGTCAGAATGGGTAAAATATGAACAGTTCAGGGACTTTGAAAATTCAGATACTACACACACTTGGCCCTTTATTTGTTTTCACTATTACCATTATATGTGCCCTAATGGAACCTTGTGTTTAAATTTTTCCAACAATATTTGGAAGGCCAGTGAAACGTAAAAGAAAAGTGATTTTAAAAGCCATTCCTCCTGGTATTGCTGCAAGAATCCTGAGTTGTGGTGAAGGTATAGCAAGAGGCATCACATCTATGCTCAGGAGATGCTGTGTTTACAGTTACATCCTCACCTTTTCTGGCACCATGTGGATGGGCACTGAAAATCGCAAACCTACTGATAGAGATAAGATTTCCTCTGTCAGTTTCTTTCTTTAAGACACAACTAGATAAGCATGCAGAAGACATCTAGAAAATGCTGTGAGCTTTTAGTTACTCTTTCCATTATTTGTAGAATCTGCCCATGATAGCAAGTATTGTCATCATCTATACCCCTAACAGGCAGAGGACAGAGAAGCAAGTAATTCCTCCCAACTGCTTGGGGATTGGTCCTCAGCAGTTCTCTGTCCTCTTACCTTCCTCTTGTGGCTCCTTTCTGTCTTCCAACCAACTCACCATGAGACTCTCCACTGCACCATGCTTTCCAAGTGTTATATTAACTTCAGAGGCCCAAAGAGTTCTTCCTCTATAAATGTCAGACATATATGAAGCAAGTTATTTATGTGTGGAGCAATAAGCACGGACTGGTCTCTAAGTACAAAGGACATTCAAGAGTGTTCTAAGAAAGAAGCAAATGTTACTGGAGACTGAAAGTCTATGTTGACGTGTAAGCCTTATATTTGTCCTTCATGGATCTTCATGTCCTTTATTTGAAAGAACATCTAGTATATCCCAAAAATTTTCTTGATATTACTCAGATACTATATCAAGAAGATACTAAGAATTGAAGATGATGTCCAAGAATCGTGGAGGACACCTGGTAGAACTGGAATTCAAAGTTCATCTTATGAATGAGGGAATGATTACAAAAGTCTGATTTTCCTTTTTGGCAAGCTTAGTTGGAATTTTCATTACTGTAACCAAGTTCAGAAAAGGAAGGATAGTCTTGAAAGAAAAAAAAAAGATTATACTCACAGATCATGTTGAGCAGGTCAGTTTCCCCACAGGGAGAAAATAAACTGATTTAAATAAACATCACTAAAATTAGTTGTTGCAATTCTATTTACATGTTTAACAATACCCAAGTAAGATTTTACAATAGAAATTTAGTATTTGGATTGCTCATACAACGTGTGTGTGTGTGTGTGTGTGTGTGTGTGTGTGTGTGTGTGTG
>PVHP010030812.1:0-21412 GCA_004024765.1 Zapus hudsonius | reverse complement strand
AGATGACACTCACAAGAGGCCTGCAAGGATGACATGATTGTAAGCTGTGAGCCAGGCTGGGGCCCTTTCCCTTGTTCTTGTGGTTTTGTCTTGCTTTTGTGAGGCAGGGTCTCTAGCCCAGGCTGACCTAGAACTCCCTCTGTAACCTAGAACCCATGATCCTCCTTCCTCGGCCTCCCAAGTGCGGGATTTAAAGGCGTGTGCCACCATGCCTGGCTTTGATTCTATTCTTGACCTCTTCCTCATGGTACTGGAGTCAGGTTCGGGATGTTTGCTGCTCAAAAGCCATTTATTCAGCCAGGCATGAATAGTACATAGTGAATTCCAGGTCAACCTAGGCTAGAGTGAGACCCTTCCTCACAGGTCCTCCAGCCACTGCAAACGAACTCCAGACACATGCACCATCTTGTGTATCTGGCTTTATGTGGGCACTGGGGAATTGAACTCTGGTCCTTCTGCTTTGCAGACAAACGCCTTAACCACTAACCCATCTCTCCAGCCCCCTAGACCCTACCTCAAAAAAAAAAAAGAGCCATTATTCAGAGGCCAGCCTGGTTACATAGTGAAACCCAGTCTCCAAAAAAGCATCCATACCTTAGAATATGGTGGGCTTATTGACCTCAAAGCTCCATCAGGTGAGGGCGGGAGTGGCTCAGCGGCGCCAGAAGCTTTGACAAGGGCAGAAAGGCTGAGCCTGGCAGGAAAGCGTGCTGAGTGGGCCCTGCCACCCAGGACATGTACCTCCTGGGGTTTTTTTTTAAATTCCTCTGGCCAGAACATTGCAATCCACTTGATCTCCTGGGACTAGTTCCCATATTTTCTTAAAATAGACATGTTACTTTTCCACACGTTAGAGCTCACACCAGCGTATATGCTTTACACTAGTGACGTGCAGTGCTAAAGAGAAAGGAGGGGTGTTACAAAGGTCACCGAATCTTCTAGGTTCTGTAAAGCTAAAGGAGGGTTATTTACGGATGAATCAAACTCCATTGCGTAAATACATCTTCAATATCCGTTTACCTGTTGGAGGGCCTCTAAACTTGTCTCATTCCCTAGCTATTGTGACTAGAGCAGCAATAAACATGGAAGAACAAGTATCTCAACAATAATGAGTAGAGTCCTTAGGTTATATGCCAAGGAGCGGTATAGCTGGGTCATATGGTAATATGGTAAATCTATTTTTAGCTGTCTCAGGAACCTATAGGAGGATTATTTAGCAGTTACCACATCAACCATTTAGATGGGGCTTCTCTTTAGAATTTAGTTTGCCTTTGAAAGCAAACAACCCCCAAGCAAAGGCCTTGTCACCTTTTTTTTTTTTTGAGCCAGACTCACTCTCCTCTCACTCTGTAGCCCAGACTGGCCTTGAACTCAGTGATTTTTCTACCTCAGCCTTCTGAGTGTTGGTATTATCGGCATGATCCTCCATGCCTGGTACCCTAATTCTTCACTCTGTTGCTTAAAAAGAATGCCAAATTGTACAAGCCTCGGGTCTCACTAAATCTGATCTGCCCTAAGTGTTATACAAGTGTTCGTCATGAGTGTAAGTGATTAAGAAAGGTTCTGGGGGCTGGAGAGATGGACCAGTGGTTAAGGTGCTTGCAAAGTCTAAAGACTTGGGTTTGCTTCCCCAGTACCCAAGTAAAGCCAGATGCACAAAGTGGTGCATGTGTTTGGAGTTTGTTTGCAATGGCTAGAGGCCCTGGCCTCACTCTCTGTCTCTCTCTTTCTCTGCCTGTATCTCTCTGCTTGCAAATGAATATGGGGTCAGATAATAAATACAGCATTAGAATTCTAGCTGTGTGGCCTTAGCTGGTTGCTTAACCTCCCTCAGTCTGTTTTCTTATCTTAAAGCAGAGATAATACCCCAGTGATTGATGTGAGAATTTAACTTAATAACATTTGTAGAACATGCCTTCCAGCTGCCCACTTCTCTCTTCACTTAAAAACATTTATTTTTTTTGCTGTGTGTGCATGTTCATATGTGTGAGTTCAGGCACACATGTGTGGAGGTCTGTCCTTGCCTTGCATGTCATATAAGGCAGGGTCTCCTTGTTCATTGCTGCATTCACCAGGCCAGCTAGTCCATGAGCTTCTGGGACATTTTATCGTGTGCTTCCCATCTCTCCATGCTAGGATTACAGAAGCCTGCTATGGCTTCCGGCTTTTACAAAATACTTTATTTATTTAATTTGCAGGGAGAGAGAGAGAGATAGAGAGAGTGCACCAGGGCCTCCAGCCACTGCAAATGAACTCCAGATGCATGTGCCTCTTGTGCATCTATCTGGCTTTACGTGGATACTGAGGAATGGAACCCAGGTCATTAGGCTTTACAGGCAAATGCCTTATCTGATGAGCCATCTCTCCAGCCCTCAGTTTTTACATGGGATCTGGGAACTTGGGTGCTCCAGATTGAGCAGGAAGTTCTTTATCCACTGAACCATCTTCCCAGCCTTTTCTCTTTACTTCTTTCTTGGGACTCCAGACTCACCTGGACCCCCATTACTCATGTATCCATGGTGGCTTTTGCACAGTAAAGAATTCAAACTCACCCCTTGCAGGAAGAGCTGTTGCCCCTACTGCCCCAGGGACTATGCCAGGTATGCCCAAGGAGAGTCTGACAAATGCAGCAGCTGTGTGTGATGTAGGGAAGGCAGTGACTGACCTGTGCAGACCTGGATTTATTTCTCATGCGACTCTAATCCATTTGCTACATTCCCTTTTTTTTTTTTTTTTTTTTTTTTGGTTTTTCAAGGTAGGGTCTCACTGTAGCCCAGGCTGACCTAGAATTCATTATGTAGTCTCAGGATGGCTTCAAACTCACTGTGATCCTCCTACCTCCGCCTCCTGAGCACTGGGATTAAAGGCGTGCACCACCATGCCCAGCTTTGCATTCCTTTTTTATTTTATTTTATTTATTTATTTGAGAGAGAAGGGGTGCACCAGGGCCTCTAGCCACTGCAAATGAATTCCATATACATGAACCACCTTGTGCATCTGGCTTTACATGGGTACTGGGGAATCAAACTCAGGTCCTTCTGCTTTTCAGGCAAATGCCTTAATCCCTAAACCATCTCTCCAGCCCCTACATTCTCTTTCCTTTGAAGTTCATATGTGACTGAAAATGAAAATTGTTGACAAAGTGGTGCATGTGTCTGGGTTTGCAGTTTGTTAGCGGCAGGAGGTGTGCCTATACTGTCTGCCACTTTCTCTGTCTCATCTCTCTCTCTCTCTCTCTCTCTCTCTCTCTCTCTCTCTCTCTCTCTCTCTCAAACAGATAAAAATAAATATTCGAGTGGGGTGTGGTGGCACACGTCTTTAATCCCAGCACTAGGGAGGCAGAGGTAGGAGGATCTCTGTGAGTTTGAGGCCACCCTAAAACTACATAGTGAATTCCAGGTCAGCCTGGGCTAGAGCGATATTCTACCTCAAAATAAATAAATAAATAAACCAAACAAACAAAAGAACATGTTAGACTCAAGAAAGTACACAGTGACCCCTAGAAGTTTCTTTTCGGTTTGATTCTTCCTGTGGATAGTGAGATCTCTGGCCCTGACCCACCTGTGTCCACCTGGCACTAACTACGACGTATATGTGGGGGCTGAGGGCCCACACAGTCTCCACCAGTCCAAGCCTAGGTCCTTGATGGGTCCTGCAGGCAAGAGCAGGTGAGAAACCGATGCAGTCTGGGGCAGGTTTTCTATCCACGTCAGCTAGACCGTCGTCCCCTCCATCTCAGAAGGCGCAGCAGCCCTTAGAGACAAATGCTGTCCCTTTGCTCATTACAGTCAGCGGGACGGTTGGTTATGTCCACGGCTAAATACCTGTCTGGCTTTGCGGGGGAGCCGGTTCACTCATCCGCATGAGTGGGGGCGTGGGGCAAGAGGAAGACATCTTCACGGAGACCCTGGAGGCACCGGGAGCGAGGAAGAACACGCCGGGACCGCCAGCCACCTGCTAGGGACTCACAGCTCTGCGGAAGCCAGCGTTGCTGCCAACCCGGCGAGGACGTCGCTTCCTTGATGAGCCAACGCCTCGTCTGTCCAGCCGGGGCCGGGACTCTGCAAAACGACCGGACAGATCCCACCCCCGGCCCCGCCCGTCCGATCCATCTCGCTCCGGAGTCGACGCAGCTCCCGGGAGAAGCGCAAAGCTGGGAGGGGAAAAGCCAGGCTTTGGGGGCTGCGGACAGGTGTCAGAGGGAGAGGGGCGGAGTCGGGGTGCAAAGGATGAGAAGGGAGGGGCGGTGCTGCCCCTTTAAGAGGCGGCGGCCGAGCCGGGGACCTTTTCTCTTTCCCCGGAAGGAAAGCGGAGCCCGGGCTGGGCGCGCAAGGTGGGGAGGTGCGGGGCCGGGCGGCGAGGAGGCGGGGCGCACGCCGAGGAGGACCCCTCCCTCCGGTTCTGCCCGCAGTTTCCCGGGTCTGCCTTCCCAGATCCGCCGCCTCGCCGGGATCTAAGTCCTTAGTCCAAGGGGGCGCGGCCGGGACCATCTGGGGGGTTCGGATGCCCGGGGTCGGGGGCAGTGACCGGTGGCATAGCCTGCGGGAGGCTAGATCCACGCCCCTCGAGTGAGGACTGGAGCGCGCCAACGAGAAGCAGACGTGAAACTGACCGAGGCTGGGACGTGAAACTGACCAGCGCTCGAGGCGCGGCCCCGCGGCGGGCTCCAGTGTCCCCTGGCGGCGCCCGGAGCAGGTGAACAGGTCCTCGCTCCCGGCGCGGCGCCCTCTCGCGCCCCGGCCCGGCTCCGGCTCGGCTCGCGCCTGGCAGCCATGGGCCCCGGCCCGCAGCGAGCGCCCCGAGCCCCGCGCCCGGTGCTCTGTGCGCTCGCCTTGATGGTGGCGGCCGGCGGCCGCATCGCCTCCGCTTTCAACCTGGACACCCGATTCCTGGTGGTCAAGGAGGCCGGGAATCCGGGCAGCCTCTTCGGCTACTCGGTCGCCCTCCATCGGCAGACTGAGCGGCAGCAGCGCTACCTGTAAGTCGGGCTGGCGGGGGGTGGGTGGGTAGGTGGGTAGTGGGTGGGGTGGAGGAGACAGCGTGTGTTAGGGTTCGGATCCCCGTGCTGGGTCGGAGCCCTGGGCGGCGGCGGCGGCTGCTGCTGCTGTTGGCCTTGGTGAGCCAGAATTAAGGGGGCGGGTACCCCAGCAGCCCTCTCTGACTGTGGGACTTGGCGGGAAGTGGAGGATGGGGGGCAGTAATCATCGGCAAGTGCTGACCTGGCCAGAACCTGTCTAGACATCGCCGCTCCACGTTTAGACCTCTCCTACGAGCGGATGTAGCATCTCCATTGCCTGTGAACTCGGTACCTACCATTAGCTTCTCTCCGGGCTTGGATCTGGGAAACACTGCAAGATAAGCACCTATGGCCCCTCTTTCCCTCCACCTGGGAAGAACCCTCGAACATGCATTTAAGTCCCCCTCATTTAGTCTGTGGTCACAGCAGCCACGCCCTGTGCAGAGCCAGGCTGGCCAGCTTCTCAAGGACTTGGCTTTGCCCAGTGAGGTGATGAGGAGTCTGGGTGCTTTGGAGCTGTCCAGAGGTTTCCAACCACTAGAGGAGGGGACAGTAGAAGACAAAGGAGGCGCTGTCCCCTACTCTAGAGCCCACCCTGAAGCAGTAGTATGCTCCCCCAGACATCTTCCTCTGCATTCCACAGATTCATGTTGAATCGGCAGCTCTGAGTGTGTTTGTTTTGGTTTGAAGAGGGAAATGGTGTTTTTCTCTTTCTTCTGTTCTCTCCTTCACCACAGCTGCAAGAAGGAGCCCCCAAAGTGGGCGGAGGGGAAGAGAGAGGGAGATTACATCCAGCAGGCTCACGCCCTAAGGGCATGTCCAGGTGTCTCTGTATGAGTTCAGTGATAGGACATTGGCAGGTGGGGGTAGTGGGTGGCTGGAGGAGGTAAGGCTACCCTGGGATGGACCAGTGGTTAGGACAGGTCAAACAGACCCCTTCTACCTCTTTGAGCTGGGTGGCATTCCAGGCATCTGCACCTACCTAGTCTCTGGCCACGCTGAGCTAGAAGACATGGTCATATTAAATGTGTGTTGAAACCTCTCTCTGCTCTGCCTGGCCTGGAGAAACTTGAGGAAGTTTGGAATGTTCAAAGTCCAAACTCATTTCAGACTTGGCCTCTGCCCTGCTGGCCCAGCCTCTGTCCATTCTACCTACCTGAACTTGGACTCCACCCCATCTAGCTCACATTAAAGGTAGGGCCACCACACCCTTCTGAGGCCCTTGGTGACCATGGGTGTAAGTTGCTACAGCAGTGGCTTTTCTGTCCTGCCCCAAAAGACATTTTTTAGGTGTTTCAATGCTGAGTCTGTGTAGTATGAGCTAAGGCAGTGGAAGAGATACTGATATTTTCCTCCCAGGGGCCAGTCCCTCCACTGCCCCAGCCCCCAGCCAAGAGGATCTACATGCTTCTTCCAACATCCTTGGCATTATGGAGTGATAAGAGGCTCAGGCTCCATGTCCCATTGCTGGTGTCCTGTGTGGGCTCTGTCACTGACACCTGAGCCTCACATGTAGGGAACAGCTTCCCTTCTAAATGTTAACAGTGTTCTAATGAGCTAGTGCGTACCCACTCCTCCAAGGGAGACTTGAAAGCTCTGGGGGCTGAAGCCAGGGTATGGATGTATGTCCTTTATCTATGGCCCCCCCACCCCGCCCATGATGGCTGAAAGGAGGAGTTCTACTTTCCTCCCCAGGCAGTGAGAGAAGTGCTAAAGTTAGTGAGTCTCTAAGAGGCAGGTGGTTCTGGACAGATGTATGCTCTCAGTCTTACCCAAGGCTGCTTCTGTATCTTAGTTTATCTTCTCATCTTACTGAGTTCAGCCCCTAGGACCTTTGGGAGAGCCAGCTGGGCTTCACTGCAGCCAGCTGTGTACTCAGATGTGAACAGCTGCCCTAGTATTTCAGAGAACTATGTCAAACTGCAGCCTCAGATGCCGTTAGTGTCAGCATCCCATTGGAAGAGCAGGGTGATCCATAGTTCATACAGGTCCTTCATCTGGGATTCACAGGAGATTTTCAAAATGTGCTAAGGACCCCTGAGATTCTATGTGCCATCATGTGTTAGTACCTTGTCCAAGAGGAGGGCGAGGATGGTGCTTTTATTCTCCAAGAAGACTTTGTCCCAGAAGTGATTAAAAATCCAAGGTTTGCTACCCTACCACTCTCATGCCCAGGCTGAGATTCCCCATTCACAACTTAGACCGAGTGAGGATCCAGGCAGACTTTCACTTTGGATTCTAGGTAAGATGCAGGAGGGCTCCTTGGAAGGAAATGGGCCATTCTTTTAGTATGTTGTTACTACACCTGCTCTGGCCTGACCTCACAGGCTGGGGTGGAGGGGATCCCTCTGGGCCCCTCTCCCTTCTGCCCTTGACTGGAAATGAGAGTAAGAAGCCAGGTGAGGGAGTGGCTGCAGCTCCTGGAAATGAGGTCATGACTAAGGTAGGTTGGGGCTTGGCTTACCTGCTGTGCTCTCCTGAAACATGCTCCCTGGGCAGGGCGGTGCCTGGCAGCCTCCATGGCTCGTGCCAGCAGAAATGGCACAGCAGTTGTGGCTTCAGGCACAAGGTCTGCACATAGTGTAACCTTTCCCACTGGCTCTCTCCAATGACTGGTCCAGGCCAAGGGGCTTTCTAGTGGGCAGACAGGGTGATCTTGCAGAAAAAGAAGCAGCAAAAGGGGCTTGGTATCTAGTAGGGTGACACGTACCTGCCATCCCAGCACTCAGAGAGGGAGGCAGGAGGATTGGCAGCTCAAGGCTAGCCTGGGCTACATAGTAAGACCTTGTATCGAAAAAAGGGAGGGGGGAGCTTGGTCAGAGATTGGCAAGGGAGGAAAGAGGGAAGATGTCTGTTGTAGTGAGAGGAGCTGAGGTTAGCTGACACAAAGAATGTCCAAGGGCTCAAATATGGAATACCTACTGAAAAGCCAGTGAAAGAGAAGAGAGAAAACAGCCTTGTTCTTTTCCACCCTCGGCCTATCAAGGTCTCTCTCTCCTGTCCTTCTCATTCTCCGCTCCCTCCAGCTGGTGGCTCTGGTTCTATGGCTGAGTCACCAGGGGAGAGGGGGCTGGGTGGGCAGTGTGAGGAGGAGTAGGGGAGGATGGTGAGGGCTGCAGTTTCAGCCGCCATAAGAGAACCTCTGGGGAGGTGGCTAAATTGGGCAGCAGGGCTGGCACAGAGCTGGGATCCAGGAATCCAAGAACTAACCTCCCCCTACTCAGGCTGGAGCATCCTGGCCTGGTGTTGGAGAGAGATCCCAGGAGGAAGGCCATGAGGGCTCATGGGCCCGAGTGTGGCGTTTTCTGACCTGCTTTGCAATTTTCCCATGGGAACTAGCCCACACCTCCCTGGGATGAAGTCTGGGAAGCTGAATCATATAGACTTTTCTTGGAGTATCACCCTGCCCTGGAGTCCCAGGGGCCTCTCTCTTTGGGGTGAGCCAGCTTGGTGCCCTAAACTCTCCTGGGTCCCATTACCCAGCCTCTTCCTGTTCTGCTACTTTCTGTTCAGCTGTTCTATTAGCTTTGAGCCACCTGGGAGGAACAGAGGAGTGGAGTGATGGGGCAGAGTGAGGAAGGGCCCCCACTCCCTGGACTTGGAGCTCAGGGGATCCCCAGAGGCCAGGAGGGGCTTTCTGACTAAGCCAGATGAAAGGGTAAGGAGGCAGCAGTTAAGAGCTCTTGATCTGCCATTTCACCCATCCCCCTACCTCCAGTTTCCCTCAGCCCAGGAGAGGGGAGGTCCCATGTTCTATCTTCTGGGTTCTATCTAGGCTCCTTCCATCTTTGCTACCCCTTCTAACTGTGGCCCGGGAGGGGCCCGCCTTTGGTCTCTGATCTAGACCTGACAGCAGGTAGTAACCAAACATGCTCATTTGCATAACAATTTGCATTTAATTTGCATACCACTAAAACCAGCTCACTCTCAGGATTCTGGGGGTGGAGTTGGGGGGAAGGTACAAGCACACCTGGGTGGGTGGGAGGAAGCTGGACCCTACCTTGTAAATTGGCCTTCCCCATCTGTGCATTAGTTTCTGGCTGTAGACCCACTGCATCCTGGGCTGGAAGCCAGAGTGCCTTAACGGGCTTCTAAGCAGGCCAAGTAGAAGCTAAAAATACTCTAGGGGGTGTGGGGGAGCTCCCAATGGAATTTCTGGGGAGGGAGGGACCTTGGATGTGGGGCTAGGATTAAGGAACTGGCCCTGTGCCAGGCCCTACCAGTGGGCACAAGTCTAGCTCAGAGTAAGAATGGGAGCGTGGAGAATGGAGACTTATTCCAATCCAGCCACCATTCATGCTCAGCTCTGCCTGTTCAATACCTCAGGAAGCTAAGAGGAAGAGCCCTTCATCCCCTCCTAGTGGATATAGAGCCAGGAGACATGGGGACCCCACTCCTCAGGCACCTCCTACTGCACAGCTTGGGCAGGGCAGTTGCAGCCATGAGGGCCCCTTCACCCACTAAAGCCCTCTCAGGGTTATTATAGCCAGGCCCTTGACCCTCACCTCCAGCCAATTCTGAATTAGCCATCCCCAACCCCGCCTGGTCTCCTTGGACCACATAAGTCCTACTTATGTTCCACTCCCTGCTCCCGCTACACAAAGAACTAGTCTGTCCTTCTCATGCCGCTGTTCCAGGTTCTCTGACCTGGAGGATAGGAATTCCTGAATCCCTGGAGGGAGTCTGGGTCAGGCTAGGGCCAGCCCTGGTGCCACGAGAAATCAGAGCTACCAGGTGCAAGCCAGCCATGGCTTTGTAGGCAGAAAGCCTTGTGCAGAAACAGGTCAGCTGCTGTTCCCATTTTACAGAAAAGGTACTGAAGGCTCAGAACGGAAATGGCCCTTCCATGCAGAACCAGGTCCCTCGCTGCTCCCAGGCTGAGATGTTCCTTTCCCACGGGCCCTGGCTTCCTTCTCTCATCGGTCAGGCATGTCAGGGGGCGGATGTCCATGGGTGGTCAGGCAGACTCAGAAGGCACCCTCCCAAGCCTGGACAGAAGGTGACTAACAGCCTCCCTGCCATATCTGTCCCTTGACATCCTCTCTGGAGTGCTCTGCTTGGGGAAACTTCACCTCTGCTCCCAGGAACGCTTCCCCAGGGCGAGGTCTGGCAGCAAATGTGAGGTACAAACAGAAGTCCAACCTTCTTCCTAGAACCCCCCAGGCAGTACATTCTTGACTCTAGTAGGCACAGGCATCCCAGGCCTCAGCATGTCTAGGCCCTGCCCTACCCACTCCCTGCCGCCCTTGCTCCCAGGTACCAGGCAGGGCTGTAGGCACAGCCGTTGCTCAGCACTTCCAGACTGGCAGGAGGTCCAGACCCCAAGTCCTGAGCTGGGAGCCTCAGGGCCATAATGTTGCTGGGGCTAAAGAGAGGGACACCTGGAAAGTGCTGCCACCCACAAGGCCGGAACTGTCAGGAATGGAGAGGGTGTGCACAAGGGTCCTGGAAGAACAGAGAAGCTGCAGGAAGATGATATGGAGTAGAATGGAGTTCTCAAGGTGAAATGGCCCAGATTTCATCCAGATGGCCTGAGGAACTTCCTTTCACACATATCCAAGGATGGGCTAAGACTGTCCTTGGACATAGTGTTTCGGGGCTGGTCCCTGATCCTCTGGTGTGAGGTGGGTTGACAGGGCCCTAGCATCCTTGTGAAATCTTGGTAGTGGTCACAAAGATGGATTCTAGGGACAAGGTGATAGTCCTCATCCACCCCCTCTCACCGGAACATCCACACTGTATCCCACCCCATACCTGTGTGCTTGCCTCAAGCTGAGGGTGGTGGATATGTGGACATCACTCAGGTCATTTAGAGGCCCAGGCCTCCAAGAGTTAAGTGCCCAGTGCTTCAAGAGAAAAGACACAGGCTTCCAAGAACACAACCATGCCCTCAAGATTCTCTCCTCTGCCCTCCTTCTGCCTCCAAGACTTAATTGCTGTTTCCCCATCCAGTGTCACCTCAAAGCCCAAACAGCTCTTTCAGAAACCCAGATCTAACCACAGCATTGCCTTGCCTACACTTCCTCTGTGGGTCCTTCTAGAGCCTCGCTCCCCTCCCCTGGTGTTCCTCCCCATGCTCTTCCCAGGCTCCAGCTGCACAGAGGAGGGGTTGGTCTCTGAATCACCTGCTCACTTGGGCTTCCTGGCCCCTGTACATGCTGTACTTTTGTCTAGAACACTCTTCCTCCCCTTCTTCATCAGCCATCGTCCTCAGACTCAGGCCTGGGGCACTTTGTACACAGACCTCCCTACTTTCCTCAGCAGAGGCTTACTAAGCTTGTGTTTCTGGCCTGCCTCCTCCTGCTCTGGATTCTCCTGGAGGGTGTGGACAAGGTCCATTCATGTCTCAGCCCCAGAGTGTGCACAGGGCTGATGCTCAGAAAATGAATTTGCAAGTTGGCCAGAGGGAGGCTTAGAAAGTCTGAGCTCGGCCTGACCTGCTTCCCTTTCCCAGGCTCCTGGCTGGTGCCCCCCGGGACCTTGCTGTGCCTGATGGCTACACCAACCGAACTGGTGCTGTGTACCTGTGCCCCCTCACTGCCCAAAAAGACGATTGCGAAAGGATGGACATCTCGGAGAAAAGTGAGAAGGGGCTGGGGAGCAGGGCTAGGTCAGGAGCTTAGCAGAAGGAGCCCAGAGAGGATGCCCTGGAGGAAGCTTGCTAGCTGAGTGTGGTGGTCCATGCCAGTAATCCCAGAACTCCAGAGGCAGAGGCAGGAGAATTGTGAGAGCAGGGCAAGCCTAGGCTACAGAGTAAGCTTCAAGCTAATCCGAATTACATAGAAAGAAGAAAAATCGCTGCTTACGTACAAGGAGCCCAGGGAAGAATGGGCCACCTGGAGGAGAGCTCGTAGCAATAAAAAGCCAGAGATAGGAGGAGGGTGGGAGAGGGCTGCCCTCTGACGGCTTTGTACACTGAAATGTGGGGTGAGGGACCCTAGCTCATGAACCCTCCCATGTCCTCAGGTGACCCTGATCATCACATTATTGAGGACATGTGGCTCGGAGTGACTGTGGCCAGCCAGGGCCCTGCAGGCAGAGTCCTGGTAAGTAGACACTCACTGTCTGTCACCCACCCCCATGAGGAAGACAGCAGAGCATGTGTGTGCATGCGCTGGGACCTTGACAAATGTCCTTTTCTGTGGCCACATGTCTCCACAGGCCCTGTTCCGTGCATTCCCATGAAGGAGCTTTTTTAGCACTCTACCAAATGCTGGGCATGATGTGGGTCCTATGTGACCCTCATGGGTGCTTAGCATTTGTGGGAAAGAGCAGAGGGAACTTAGAGGGGAAAGGGCAGAGAGGGCCCCGGGCTGCTGGGCGCTGGCCGCTGGCCCCTGCTCCTTCCTGGGAGGCTGGCAGCCGGAAGAGGCACAGCCCTGCTGACCCTGGCTTACTCCAGTCCTGATGTGAGGGCCACTCCCCGCTGCCAGTCGTCACCTTCTGCTGACATTCTTCAGTGCCAGCTCTGGGGGGGTATTCTCAATTTCTGGGTCTCAGATAAATATTCTTTAAATTTATATAAGATGTAAGTACAGTGAAATGTACAGATTTCAACTTTTGATGAGCTTTGGCAAATGCATAAACCTGTATCCATAATATCCATGAAACAGATCACATTTCTATCACTCCAGAAAGTTCTCTTGTGTCAACTCTCAATCAATCATCACTTCCATAGCCATCAACACTGCCATCTGTCACCTTTGAACACTGTGGTAGGTTCCAGTCTGGCATCCTGTCACCAAAACACCTATGTGCACTCCCTGTTGAGTTTGAGTGTGAGTCTAGACATTGTGTCCTTAGCGATTAGCTACTCGCCCACCCATTCATTCACTCAACAAATATTTGGTTAGCGCCCACTGTGTACCAAGCACTGTGCTAGTCCTGGAAGCTTAGCAATGCCTAAGGACAGGCCCATGTGACATGTTAGTGGTGCTCACCGCTGGGAAGGGACAGAGAAAGTAAATAAACAAGGTTTGTTTCTAGAATTTGTCTGGCCCGAGACACCTCTTTTTGTTTTGTTTTTGCAGTGCTGGGGATCGAACCCAAGACCTTGCACATGCTAGGCAAATGTTCTACCACTAAGCCATACTCCTGCACACCTGCAGCGTGCCCAAAGCTGCATGTAGGCACCTTCACAAGGCAACCCAATGCGGTGCACAAGAGATCAGGCTTTGGAGTCCACCAGCCTTAGTTTGAACATTTTTACATTCTTTGTTTCTGTCTGGGTGCGAAGGCTTGGGCAGGTTACTAAGTATTTTGTGGTTTGTTTGTGGGTTTTTTTTTAATCCAAAATGGGGGAAAATGCCCAAAGCATTGTTAGCAGAATTAAAAGAGTTAATATGGGCAGAGTTTGGACTTGTGTTTGGCATATAGTAAGTGTTAGTGCTATTTAGTGGTAGCTGCTATTAACTATATTGGTGTTATTGTTGTTGTTGTTTAATAAAGGTCTTTTCATTATGAGACAAGGTCAGCTGGGGGCGAGAGAAGCAGGTTCTCCCATCTCTCTGTAAATAGCTCTTTTTAGAGCCAGGAACCCAAGCCGCAGTTTCCCTCATTTTTCTCCCTCTTCCTTTCATCTCCAAGCTGTTCTCAAATTCATACCTCTGGCATCCCCAAATCTGCTCCTTACCTTTAATTTCTGAATATTGGAAAGAAGATGCAGGCTTAAGATCCGAGTGGGGAGAGAAAGAAACCAGGAGTCCCCCTTTGGCCCCTGTCCGCCATAACCAGTGGTGCCCAGGGCAAGGGAGACAGCTTGCCATGAGTCTCTGCTCCTGGCTAAGGCTGTGTGTACCCGGTGGTTCCCCAGGTCTGTGCCCACCGCTACACCCAGGTGCTGTGGTCAGGGCTTGAGGACCAGCGGCGCATGGTGGGCAAGTGCTACGTGCGGGGCAACGACCTGGAGCTGGACCCCAGTGATGACTGGCAGACCTACCACAATGAGATGTGCAACAGCAACACTGACTACCTGGAGACCGGCATGTGCCAACTGGGCACGAGCGGAGGCTTCACGCAGAACACTGTGTACTTTGGTGCCCCTGGTGCCTACAACTGGAAAGGTGGGGACCCCGAGGGAAAGAAGAGGAGCAAAGACCACCCTCCCTCAGCCACTGGGAGCACCAGCCCAGATCATCCCAATGAGACAGGACCCCCTGAGTCAATAGAACCAACCACTGTGACCTCTACTATGTGAAAGAGGCTCTCACGTCATATCACTGTGTGCTTGAGGCCTCACACACATCAGCTTAAGTGTCTAAATGCTCTATTTTTTGGCTGGGGGTAGACTTAATCAACATAAAGTCTCACTCTAGCCCAGGCTGAACTTGAATTCACTAGGTAGTCTTAGACCTCAAACTCACAGCGATCCTCGTAACTTGACCTCCCACCACGCCCGGCCCCAAATGCTCTTTTTTAAATTACTTGGTTTGAAACAGGATCTCACATGGGGAACTCTTTATGTAGCCCAGGCTGTTCTTGAGTTCATGGCAATCTTCCTGTTTCTATCTAAGTTCTGAGATGGCAGATGTGTTCCTAGCATTCCTAAAATACTTCTGTGAGGCAAGTATTAATATACCCATTGTACATAATGAAAAACTGAGTCTTAGAGAAGGAAGTTGCCCAGGGCCAACAATGAATTACAAAACCTGGACCGGCATGCAGGTCTCTTTGACTTGAGTTTAACCTCTAGAAAGATACAACATGCTGTTAAAACAACCACTAAATAATACATTAGGATTTGGTACAATCAAAGTAGAAGTGGGTAGCAGACTTGCAATCCCAGTTACTTGGGAGGCTGAAGCAAAGAGAATCTTGAGTTCAAGACCTGCCTGGACAACTTAGTGAGACTTTATATCAAAATAAAAGGCAAAAAAGGGGAGGGGGGCTTGGGATATAGTTCAAGGGTAGAGCACTTGCCTAGGCCCTAAGTTCAGTCCCCAGTGCTGCAAAGAAAAGAAACCAAAATGAGGCTAGGAGATTATCCAGTGGATAGAGCACTTGCCACATAGTCTGAGGACCAGAGTTCAGACCCCACCGTGGTCTGAACATGCCCACAGCACCCACTGTGGACATGGCGGCTGCCTGTAATCCAAGGTAAAGACAGGAGATCCATGGGACCAGCAGGCTGAGTCAGTGAGTTCAAGTGAGAGATCCTGTCTCAGTAATAATGAATTAGAGCAACTGAGGAAGACTTCTGGCCTCCTCAACATCCCCATCCACATGTGCATGTACATTTATGCACACCATATACACACATACATACACGAGACAACAGGACCCGTTCTTATAATTATCACTCTACACATAGTCCCTCGGGAACCAGATGGCTGACAGTCACTCCATCTGTTTGCTTCTTTCTGTTGTGTAAGTTGTTGCAATAGCAACCCTTCTTCCTTCTTTTTCTTCTTTTTTCTTCTCTCTAGAGTGAGGCAGGGTCTTGCTCTAGCTCAGGCTGACCTAGAACTCACTCTGTAGCCCCAGGCTGTTCTTGAACTCATGGCAATCCTCCTACCTCATCCCTTCTCCCTTCTTGAGCTCTAACTGCTGTGGATGACTAGAGGCAGAGAGTCCTGCATCTCCTCCTCTCGCTCAGCAGGGAGCCTTGTGTTGCGTCTCCCTCTCTGGTCTGGCCTTCCTCCCTGTGATCCTTTCGAAGCTCGGCAGCAGCAGCCCTTGGAGCAAGGGCCAAGCAACGAACTCCAAATGCATGCGCCACTTTATGCATCTGGCTCTATGTGGACACTGAAAGAGTAGAACCTTGGCCAGCAGACTTTGCAAGCAAGCATTTTTAACCCGCTGAGCCATCTCCCCAGCCCACAAAATTTTATTATTGTTATTTTGAGGGCATGCTGGACATGGTGGAGGTGGTGACTGGTACTTCCTGCTCCCCCTTCCCCAATCTGTACAGGAAACAGCTACATGATTCAGCGGAAGGACTGGGATTTATCTGAATATAGCTACAAGGACCCCGAGGACAAAGGAAACCTCTACATTGGTGAGTCCAGTGCTGATGGTCCACTGGGAGATGGGGAAACTGACTTGCTCCTAACACACTGGACCTCTAACCCCTGGAGTGCAGTGGAGTGAGGTTGCAGTGCAGGTGTGACGAGTGGACATTGGGTTCAATGAGCACACAATTATTGAGCATGACCTGCATGTGAGGCTCGGTTCCAAGCTTCCAAGTTCAGTCAGTACCTTCATGGAGCCCACGGTCTCGTGTGTGTAGAGAGGATTGGGATTAGATCCAGGGTCCACCTTTTTGCCCAACTTGACATAAAGGAATAATCGGAGACAGGCAACAAGGGGAATAGGTAAACTGAGGCCTTGATTCAACACCTTCCCCTCATCCCAGGGTACTCGGTGCAGGTAGGGAGTGCCATCCTGCACCCCACGGACATCACTATTGTGACGGGTGCCCCACGACATCAACATATGGGGGCCGTCTTCTTGCTGAGCCAGGAGGCTGGTGGAGACCTGCGGAGGAGGCAGGTGCTGGAGGGCACGCAGGTGGGCGCTTATTTTGGCAGCGCCATTGCCCTAGCAGACCTGAACAATGATGGGTGAGAATCTAAGAACATGGGAACTGCCCTGGGGTCAGAGGGAGAGAGGCTTGGGACTCGGGTAGGCTTGACCAAGTCAAGTCACAGAAAACTTTGTAATCCAGCACTCACTCATTGAAGGGTTTTGCAGTCAGACTTTATGGAAGGCTCTGTATTTGCATCCTATTTACATATCATTTGCATGACTCTAGAGTTTGCTTGTCTGTGCCTGTTATTCATAAGGCTCCAGTGGGTGGGGGCTGTTTGGGTGTGATCTCCACCTGCATGGTCTGGCATGTATTGTCTATCTGATGGGTCATGTTGGCTTGTCCATGTCCTTCCCATAACCCATGACCAGAGGTACCATTTGTGCAGCCATGTGGTTCCAACACAATTGTGCTTATTAAATGAAGGTTCTGTTCATATTGAGGGGCCAACCATATACTCCCACTCCCTCCTCCTTCTCTTGTGCAGGTGGAAGGACCTCCTGGTGGGTGCTCCCTACTTCTTTGAGCGGAAAGAAGAGGTAGGAGGTGCTGTCTATGTCTACATGAACCAGGCGGGCACCTCCTTCCCTGTCCAACCCTCTCTCCTGCTTCACGGCCCCAGCGGCTCTGCCTTCGGCTTATCTGTGGCCAGTATTGGTGACATCAACCAGGATGGATTCCAGGGTATGAGCCAGAGTGACTGAGTGCTAACAGCAAACTAGGCTTGACAAGACTCACCAAGGAGAAGGGATGGATGGGCCCTGGTTTGCTCAGAGCAATCTAGGTTATGCAAAGGTGTGTCAGAGGCAAGGGGCTCTCCTGGGGAGGGGACATGACAAGTGGCTGGACTGAGAGGGCACAAAAGATAGGAACAAGCATGAGCATGAGAACTTGCCTGATATACCCAACCCTAAAGGATGTGGTGTTCCACCAGAGACAGGTTGAGTGAATGCTCTGAGGGCCAGGCAGAGGAACTGGGAATGACATGGAGAGCTTTGGAGCGGGGCTGGGATATGGTGGCTTGGTATCTTGAAAGGTGATTCTGGGAGGGATGTGGGGTAGAAGCAGTTAGCAAGACCAGAGAGGTCAGATCAAGAGTGGAGAATATGAACGCTAGGATGATAAGAAAGGTCTAGGACAAGGAGGGACCCCTAGATTTGGAGGCATATCCCCAGTGCTCCACAGGACTTGGGGAGCAATCAGACCTGGGCAGGTCACAGAGAGAACAGATTAGGGTATGTGAGCACTTAGCTTCCCACAAAGCAGTTCTCTGACAACCTGTTTCCCAGAACACAGCTGAGAACCGAAGGGAAGGCAGAAGAGTCTCTTAAGAGACAAGAATGCATGCCAGAAAGGTCAGCCTCCAAGGCCCAAGCACTCGCTACAGAAGGAGCAATGGTTTCCACTTAGGATCTACTTACTCTTCTTGGCATATGCTTTATGAGCAAGCACGGCCTTCCAGTTATCCAGGTCATAGCAGATCAAATGCTGTAAAGCAGAAAGAGGCCAGCAAAGTTTAAAGAGATTGTCAAATAAGTTGGGTTTATTTGGGGGAAGCATTGGTTAGAATTTTAGGTCTACATACTCCAAGACCAGTTCTCTATAGTGTTATGGTGATGACTCCATTCCCTGGCCTTGCAAATGCATGGGCTCAGGCATCTCTCCTCTACCCACTAGCGGGGTGGGTTTGAGTCTGTTTGCTCATCTATGAAGGAGACAACAGTATCCACTCCACAGCACTATTATAAGGCTTAAATGAGATGCATAACTCCTGGCAGTCACCACGGGGAACTGCTTTTCTGACCCTGCTGACAAGTGTCATTAGAAGAACCAGAGTGTCTGGAAAGGAGGCTGCTGGGAAATGGGGAAAACCAGCAGGTGCTTGTGAACCTGGGGTATGGCTCTGCTTGTGGCACTGACTGGCTATGTGATTTGGGAAGCTGTATCCTCTCTCCTGAACCTCCTTCCCTGTCTGAGCCGCACAGCTCTGTACCTTCCCTGCTGTTCTCAGAATTTCTAGGAGGGTGAGGTCACCACTTCACTGGGCTCTGTGGCCAGGCCCATAGTGCTTGGTGACCCTGTCCTGCCTCTCCTCTCCAGACATTGCTGTTGGAGCTCCATTCGAGGGCTTGGGCAAGGTGTACATCTACCACAGCAGCTCCGGGGGCCTCCTTAGGCAGCCTCAGCAGGTATGGATGGGAGGGGACAAGTCTGTTGACCCTGTTCCCCCCAGGCTTACTCCCAGAGCCTATCCTAGAGCCTCTCCCCATCACTTCCCCTTGCTCTAGATAATCCAAGGAGAGAAGCTAGGATTGCCTGGCTTGGCTACCTTTGGCTACTCTCTGAGTGGGCAGATGGATGTAGATGACAACTTCTACCCAGACCTGCTGGTAGGGAGCCTGTCAGACCACATCGTGCTGTTACGGTGAGCCTGGGGACCATGAGCAAGGGTGTTTCTTTCCTCTATCCCCATCTGTAGCACCAAGGTCAAGAAAACCAGAGCCCCAGCCCTGGCCTGGAGCAGGCAAGAGGCACTAATATCTGACAGCTTCTCTTGTCTTTCCAGGGCCCGGCCAGTCATCAACATCCTACACAGGACCTTGGTGGCCAGGCCAGCTGTGCTAGACCCCACACACTGTACAGCCACTTCCTGGTAAGGCTCTTTCTTCCTACCCACCCATTCCTGAAGTGTAAGGAGGTCAGGCAAGGGCCAGGGGGAAGAGGGAAGAGGAATGCTCTTAGGTGGACTGAAGTGGGGGAAGGATAGAGTCACCTTGGGCAAATTATTAGTCCCTCTGAGAGTCTCAGATTCCTCACCTATAAAAAGTAACAGCCTGTTCACAGGATTCTTGGGATAATTAAATGGGATAATGTATACAAGTTCTTAGCATAGTACTATATGCCTTAAGAGCACAAAAAATATTAGTTGCTAAGGAAGTGATGACAATGATGTCAATGATTTTATGGGGCAGAGCGGGGAATTGGGTAGGTGTGTGTGGGGGAATGTGTATGATAAGAGGAGACTAGGACTGAATATCCTGAGACCTGAGTTCAAGACTGGGCTGGAGCCATCAAATGACTGATGACTTCAGACAAGTTCTGCTCCCTGGGCCTCGGTTTCCCCACTGGTGACTTCTAACCTTGTTTTCTGCAGTCCAAGTGGGAATAGGAAGGAAAATACCACCACAGCTTTGTGAACTCCCCAGTTTTGCCCCTTCCTTTCCCCCAGAAGAGCCCTGGGTTCCTTTTGCTTAGCACAGGAGGGAGAGCTAGGGCCTGGCTGTCACTCCCATTGTGACCAGACCCTTCTGCATCGTCAACAGTGTGCAGGTGGAGCTGTGCTTTGCCTACAACCAAAGTGCTGGGAACCCCACCTACAGGCGAAACATCAGTGAGTGCTGGGCGCACGGTGTGGGGGTGCAGCCCGCCTGGCCATGTGCTGACAGCCCTGTCTACCTGCAGCCCTTGCCTATACTCTGGAGGCTGACAGGGACCGCCGCCCACCCCGGCTTCGCTTTGCCCACAGCCAGTCAGCTGTCTTCCATGGCTTCTTCTCCATGCCTGAGACCCGCTGCCAGACACTGGACCTACTCCTGATGGTGAGGGGAGGGGGGCTCCAGGACCCCTGGAGGGTGTGACCAGTGTCCCTCCAAGGACAGGAGATCTCCCTGTAGACAGAGGTTTGGGACGTCAGTATGGAGTGCCCTAAGTCTGATGGAGATGGGGGGAGGTAGTACACAGCACCTAGCATATGATGGAGGAGAGATAAGCCCTGGGGCCAAGAGGTATTGGCTTCAGCCCAGTCTGGGAAGGTTTCCCTGACTGGGGGGCAGCCAGCTCAGTCCTTCATGATGTAAGGAGAGAACTGGGACCAGAACACTTGATGGATGAAGAGAGGCTCCCCTGTCCAGTGACCTGAAGGCAGGGAGTACAGTCTCCTCTGTGGGGGTGCCAAGATGGTATACTAAATCTGGTGACTGGACTAGAGGGGGTTCACCGTAAAGGGAAAGATCCAGGGTTCCACCTGTGATGTAGGATGGTGGCTGAAACCTCACCCTGCCCTCCTCCAGGACAACGTGCGCGACAAACTCCGTCCCATCGTCATCTCCATGAACTACTCTTTGCCCCTGCGGATGCCTGAGCGCCCCAGGCTGGGGCTACGGTCTCTGGACGCCTACCCAGTGCTCAACCAGGCGCAGGCCCTGGAGAACCACACTGAGGTGGGCTAGGTGAGGGCTGTGGGGTGAGGCACTGCTGGGAGATATGGCCCCTCACACACTCCACCCGCCCCCAGGTCCATTTCCAGAAGGAGTGTGGCCCTGACAACAAGTGTGACAGCAACCTGCAGATGCGGGCGGCCTTCGTGTCGGAGCAGCTGCAGCCACTGAACAGGTGGGCTCCTGAGCAGGTGGGCTCAGGGTGCAGGATTGGGATTGGCCGGGGAGGAGCGGGACCTCATTGGCCAACAGGGTCTTGGGGTGTGGCCTCACTAGAGGCTGGACAGGTGGGAAAGTTTCCTCCAGGTGAGGATGCGGGACTGGCCAGGTAGCCCTGTGGATGTGGGGCTTCTGGCTGAGTCCAGGGTTTCGCCCTCGCCAGGCTCCAGTACAGCAGAGACACCAAGAAACTGCTTCTGAGCATCAATGTGACCAACATCCCCAGTCGGGACCGGGCTGGGGAAGATGCCCACGAGGCGCTGCTCACCCTAGAGGTGCCTCCCGCCCTGCTGCTGTCCTCAGTGCGCCCAGTAAGTGTCTGGCACCCAGGCTCCCAGCACAAGAAGGGCTTTCTGCGTCTTTGCAGCCCAGTGTGCCTGCCCCCTTTAGGCTGGGTCACCTATGGTCTCTGCTGCTTGGGAGACAAGCCTC
>PVHP010030811.1:0-21445 GCA_004024765.1 Zapus hudsonius | reverse complement strand
TCTTTGGGGGAGCACACTTGCTCTTTGGGGGAGCACACTTGCTCTTTGGGGGAGCACACTCTTTGTAGGAGCACATTAACTCTTTGAGGGAGCATACTAACTATTTGGGAGAGCACACTAACTCTTTGTGGGAGCACACTATCTCATTGGGGGAACATACTAGCTCTTTGGGGGGCACACTAACCCTTTTGGGGGAACACAGTAGTTCTTTGGGGAAGCACACTAGCTCTTTGGGGGAGCACACTAACCCTTTGGGAGAGCACACTAGCTCTTTGGGGGAACACACTAACCTTTTGGGGGAACACACTAGCTCTTTGGGGGAGCTCATTAACCCTTTCTTCAGCCACAGGAGTCAACTGAAAAGCTGAGCTGGATTCACACTAATTCACTGAGATACTTTCACAATGCTTTCTGTAACTCCATCCTTGATTCTACTCATGCCTTGAAGATTTATCTAAATTTTGAAAAAAATTACTCAAGTTTTTTTACATATTGGACAGGTTGAGGTTGTGACACTGATGCCTGAAAGTTTAAGAATTTATAGATTCTTTGATTTCCTTATGTCTTTGCAAATGTTTTCTGTGTCTACATAATGGTTCTGTACCGAACAACCCCATTCTCAGGTCAGAGGGCAAGGTTGTGAAGTGTGGTAGAAATACGAGACAGTATTACTATCCAGGATAGGGTGCCAGCGGTTTCTTTGCATGCTTTGTGGAAAACTCTATTCTGCTGTGATAGAAGTCCCTGAGTGTCACACTGCAGAGAACCTCCACAGTAGTGACTTTGAGTTATATTGGGCCCATATTCATCAGGTCTTTCATTTGTTAGAAATGGTAGATCCTTCGAGCTTAAGTACGTAAACTTATTACTGTGTAAGTGGAGAATCCAAAGGGTAATAGATGATACCACAAGTTAGTCTCTAATCATTTGGAAATGATATTTAAAAGTATATCCCCACCGGCTGAGACGATGGCTCAGCAGTTAAAGCTTCTTGCTTGCGAGGCCCACCAGCCTAGGTTCAATTCCTCAAACACCCACACAAATAGAAAACATTTGTCTAACCTCATTCTTAAAGTTTTGCCCACTTTCTGCTTTATCACACAGAACATGAACTTTTTTAGTGAAATTGTTGCTTATGTTGTTAATATGTATAATGATGAATTCCAACTTTTCTTCAGTCTCATGTTCACACAAAGCTATCCTCTACCTCTGTGTCAGATAGCCTGTTATCATAACAACAACTGGGTCCAGAGTCTTAGAGTTAAAGCAGCAAAGATTCATTTCTTAGCCATGTTCATATACTTTATAGAGTGGCTGTGGCTCTGCCCAAACCCCTTATTAATCCATAATGAAGAATGCGAAAGAAATGTCATCTGGTATACAACTGTTTCAAGGAAATAATAAAAAAGTAATATGGCAAAACCATGGGCTAGCTTTACTTTAGAGGGAAGGATTGAGACTCACTCCCGAACTTCTGTGTATGACTGGTTAAATATCATGTTGATAGCAAAAGGAAAGGCCGCTGTACAATTAGCACAGACATACAATGTTTTAGAGGAGAATAAGTCTGAAGACCAAGTAGGAAGCTTACATTAAAATACCCGAGTCTACGATGGACATGCATTTCATTCAACCACACACTCAGTCTGTCACTGTACCCAGTGCTCTGTAATGACAAAATTCAAGTGGTTTCTCACAATTATGGTGCTAGGAAGCTGTGGTGCTATGACTGCCTTCAAAGGAACAGGAAGGCGCTCTGGATAGCAGTGATAAATACCTTGTTTGTGAGTGTGGATTGCGGGTATCCACCACTGTCAAGAGTCATTGACTGTGCTGCATGAATGCAGAATGTCTTCTAGGGACATTTGTCAAAAGAATATTATTTTTAAAAATATTTATATGTATTAGTGGTTTTCCTTCTTTTTTGCCTCATAATGGCAATCATTTCTATTCCTAAAAAGATTTGCATTCCTTATTGAAGAAAAATAATTCTTCTGAAAAATAGAGAAAATTGGACATGAAATTTAAAATATTTCCCAGTGGGGCTGGGAAGACAACTCAGCAGTTAAAGGCTCTTGCTTACAAAGCTCACCAGCTTACTTTCAATTTCTCAGAAACCCACATAAATCTGGACAAACATTTATTTGAAGTGACCTGATCTCCCTATCACCCCCAACACACATTAAAATATGTTTAAAATAATAACATTTCCTTGAAGGACTTCAGTATTGTCGAAGGCCTTCCGTACCAGGGAGAAGATAAACACAGAAAGGTTAGTGGTTATGGTTTTTTTTTCCCATTCTATTTTTTAAACGTGAGGATTCATTTGGTTTTCAAGCTATACTTGAGAGTTTGAGAAGTGAAGCAGAATTTTGCAGATTAATGAGAGTCATTTTAAAAGGTGGAAGGTAGGAACCAAATAGATAGGTCCCTGCTAAATGCCCTGGATTTCTTATCACCCAGGACAATTTCCATATGCACAGACAACAAGCATGACAGTCTCTGGGAAAGAAGCCGTGATTGCTCTTGGAGTGAAACCCACAGGGATGCATGATGTCGGCTCACTTCAGAATTAAGATACACTTTTCTTCCCCCACTGGAGGAGTAGAGAGGGTATCTCTAAGCAGAAGTTACAGTCAATAATTAGTCCTTTGAAAGGTTTCTGCCAGTGCTTCTTTCAAGCAACACAAAGCAAAAGATAACAGGTTTGTTTCATGAGATACTGAAGAGATTCTATTCTCTTTTAAACAGAGACAAGGGCTGTGCCCTGTCAGCAATTTCCCCATAGTTAATTAGGCTTTTCCTGAAACAGAGGAAATCCTACAAACTTACATTTCAACATAAGATAATTAGAAGAAACTGAAATGTGAGGAGAATGAGCACCTCTGATTTAGACCTTCTTTGTTTCCCTTTTAGTTTTCAAAATTAGCTAATATTAAATAAATAATGAACAGGGGAAAAAAGCTATTAGCTTGCCTTTGTCAACTTTGTTGTTAGCTTTGGGATCAAAGAAATTATTAGCTTGGTCCTGGTCTGGAAGTACATGACCTGTTGTTCGTTCATACTCTAAATTTCTGATATGTAGGTGAGAGTAGAGCATCTTCCCAGAGAAGGGCATGTCCAAAATCCAGTCAGTAGGAGGTAGCCTGTGATGTCAACACTGTTTCCTGCCTGCCTCGTGGAAACTCCAAGAAAGGCTATCATCTAGATGAGCTGATCTCTAATGCTCCTCATATCACAGTGCTTTCTCCGTTCTTAAGGCCAACACTCCGCAAAGCCCATCCTCATGGTTAGCAACTCCATAACACTGTCTGCCTCACAGCACTTTGTTTGAACTGCCTCCATGACAGTAGGTTTGTTGAAGTGTTAAGTGAAAGGTCCCTTAAAGTCCATCATCGGTTGTGTTCCCACATCACAATACCTGCTTTGACAAGCCCACTGTGTGAAAGATCCAAACACCTTGCCAGCTGAGCTGAGCTGCTCTTCACTACTCCCTGCCTCCCAGGGCTTTCTTTAACACGTCTATTATGTGAGAGTCTCATCAAAGTCCATCATCCACATGAGCTGTGCTGCTATACTCCCCCAGTCCAGTACCACCTTTGACCTGCTAAATATTTGAAAAGTCCACAAATGCCTGTCTTCAACAACGAGCTCATCTGTACCACTGCCCGTGTCACAGCGCCTTTTGTGACCAAACTACTATGTTCTATGAAAGCCCATGAACGGTGATGAGCTACTCTCCAAACGTGCCCATTTCACAGAACTTTATTTGACCAGCCTATCATATGAGTTGTCAAAGACCAAAGTGATGTTATTCTGCAATACAGTATCAAGTATTTACTTTTTAAAAATATTTTATTGATTTGAGAGAGAGAGATAGAGGTAGAGAGAGAGAGAGAGAATGAGAGAGAGAGAGAATGGGTGCACCAAGGCATACAGCCACTACAAATGAACTCCAGACACATGTGCCTCCCTGTTCATTTGGCTTTATGTGGGCAATGGGGAATCAAACATGGGTCCTTCTGCTTTGCAGGAAAGTGCCTTAAGCTAAACCAAACATACCTGTTACATGAAATTTACATGAAAGCTCATCAGTAGACATGAGCTACTGTATGTCAGTGCTTTCTTTACCATGCCTACCATGTGGAAACATCATTCACCACTGTCATCAGTGTTAGCTACTCTGTAACAGTGCCCACATCTGTTCTTTCTTTGTCTTGTCTACTATGTGAAAGTTCCATGGTAGCCTGTCATCGGTGACAAGTTGTACTCAATAAAGCTCCTGTCGTAGTCAGCCACACACTGCTGGGATGAATCTCCAACCCAGGCACAATTTGGGGGAGGAAAGTATTTATTATTGAACTAACAGATTCAGGGGGAAGTCAAGGAAAAAGGCTGGCTCCCTTTCACAGAAGCAAGCAGAGACAGAGACAGCACCTCCAGAAGCAAGCAAGCAAGCACACTGTAACACTGTAATTCACAAAATGCAGAACTGCCAGATGTGGGGTTCAGGCTTTTCTTTTGCATATTTATCCCTAGTATTTTGCATCCAATTTAGAAGGGGCCAGTCCCCAGGAGGCTAGGCCAAAGTGACACTTCCTCCAGCTAGAAGCCTAGAGACAATTAACAATTGAATAAACACAATTATAATAAATTCTATTGGGGGACATTTATTCAAAACTACCACAGCTCCCATCACAGTAAAGTCATTGACTCTTAGAATGCCTCTGAAACTTTCCTGTGTTAAATGTAAAGAGCTGGTCCAAAGGAAACAAATTCTCATTACTTTTCTTTGAAAGTTTCTCTCCTTAACCACCCTCATTAATTTAAACAGTTTCCTTTCCCGGTTGTAAAAAATAGCTGATGCAAAAGGGGCACATTTATGGTATCGTGAATTTTGCAGAATCAATTTTTAGTTCCTAAAATTACGAATTTGAAAAGCAGGGGAGACATTCAATTAAAACAAATTACAACTGTAATGATTATCTCTAGAAAAAAAAATCCCCACTCTTCCAATGTTGCATTTTTTTTAACTAAAGCAATTTCAGTCCCTTCAAGCTTAGAATGATTCTTTTAAAACATAAATCAATCATTTGCTTTCCTACCCAAGTGTTAACGCTGTTTCATGGCTCTTAGTATAATATGCAAACACTCACCATAGTCTACAAGGACTGTAGTTAGCTGTCTCCTGCTGTTTTTGTCCTCTCCTACTCTTTCCTGTCCACTTTCTTCCTTTCCTTTGGCTTCAGGGCCCTGTATTTACCCATGTTCCTTGAAGACAACAGGTATTTTTTTCCTATCTTAGAACACCACATTTCTTGTTTTCTTGTTCTGTGAGTCGTTGGCCCACAACTTTGTCCAGATTGCTGTCTCATCTCAATCAGAGATCTGCCAAGATGTCATCTCAACAGACAATGTCCCTTAATCATTCTAGCCCTTCGTAGCATTCTAGGGGTAGAAAACTGTATAATTAAAGCAACAAACCAGGTTAAGACTTCACAGGTAGCACTTAGGAAATCATTGATTTTTATGCTTCAGTTTTCTTATTAGTCAAATTGAAAAAAAATAAGACATTGATATAAGATATGGCAAAAATTTGAGGCAAAGTCTTCAGGAAATGGTTCATTAATTGTACAGCATCATAAAAATGTGAAATTGTCTTTTATGGGAGACTGTAAACTATTCATGGCAGTTTTCTCTGATAGCAATGTGGAGCAACTATATATATTCCTCTATTTGTATGCTTCTATGGAATTGATAATACCATAAAAGATCATACAGCCATTCCTAAAAGGATTGTATGACAACAAGAATAACATTATTACAATTACTTTTGTATGAGGAAACTGACATGAGACGATCCAAGTACAAGAACTTTTATTCATAGCATACAAGTGTTAGAGTTAGTACCTGATTCCAGATTTCACAACTATAAATTTACTGTTTCTTACATAGCTATACAACAGAAGTTCTAGATGGCACAGGAAACAAAACGTAACATCAAGTATGTTACATCAAACATCAAAAATGTTGGTGAATTATCCATTAGTTAAATCTCATTTAAGTTATTTTTATACGTATCTATTGCATTTTGATCATAAAGACCCCCGTTACCCCTTCCACCCTTTCTCACCCCTCCTGAACTCCTTCCCACCGCCCCCTCTTACTAGTGTTCACAGCATTGGAGAGAATGACTCCCTGGCCTCTTAACCTGCATGGCTTCTCAGGGAGGCTGAAACCTCATGTTTCTCTCTCCTATGGTGCCAGAAGGTTGACTGACCCTGTCTTGAGCAGGTAACCGCAGATGCTATGATCTCATAAGAGCAATGTCCCGTCCCTGTCATGTTCAGTGAAGCTTTCCATAACAGCTCTCCCTACTTTCTAATTCTTACATTCTTTAGAACCCCACCGGATGATGCTCCTTGGGACCAGAGGACAGCATGGATGTCTCCTGTATGGCTGAGTACTTAACAGTCACTTTTTAAAACATCTTTATTTATATGCAAACAGAGAGAGAGAGAGAGAGAGAGAGAGAGAGAGAGAGAGAGAGAGAGAGAGAGAGAGAGCAGAGCCTCTACAAACACACTGCAGATGCATGTGACACTCAACAGTCACTTTTTTCCAACACTGGCCACTTAAAAGACCTGCGTTAAATACAGCCCACTTCAAACAGCAAGCTTTGCTGCTCAGGCTCAGAGCCACATTACTCTGTGTGCATAAACATAAATATTTACAAGGAAGTTTAACAACATATTTGTTTAGCAAAACCACAGTAGTCGGTTTCACCCTGGGGCCTATGACCTCCTCAGCTATAGACCTTGTTTCCAGTGCTGGGCATAAATCTCCTCATGTAGAGCAGGTCTCAAATCCCCTCAGAAAGCAGCTGGTGATCCCTGCAGTGGGTACTACACCAGTGGGCATCTCTTGTGTGATGGACGGGTCAGTATTTAGTACTCATGGCCTACCTTTGAGTAAGACCATTGATGACTTTTCCCCCCTGCAGTCAATGTAGAACCTGTGAACACTAGCTGGCGAGGAGGAGGAGGCTTCCCGTCCATTTCCAGCTTGAATTCTCTATCTACTTCCTCCACCCAGATATTGCCTTATCAGCAAGTGTCTTACTGATCACTCCTGATGGGCAGCTGAGAGCAATGGGATGCCATTTTGAGGAAATCTGGGCCTTCCCTAACCAACAACTCACATAAAGATATCACACCTGGACTCTGTTATATTCACTTAATAAGCTATAAACGGATTCTTAGAGCAGAATTATCCATCTATAAGGTACCTCTCTGTTCATTCTCTTATTTTTAAATTATATTTTTATAGGTTCATAAAGTGGTACATTTCCATGTTGCTTTTTCATATCTCCTAAGTTTTAATTAACTCTCTCCCACTTTCATCTCTCACAAACCCACCTATCCTCATCCGTTTAACCCTTTCTATCTCTACCCCTTTCCCTTAATATCTCTTGAGTTCTACTATCTTCTTCATTAAAAATCCTTCCTCAATCCTCACTGCTTCTTTTCTACTTTTCAGATTTTTATAGGTATACTTAGCTACACACACAAATCTCAAAATTCAAAGCTAAGGTCTGCATATTGAAAGAGAACATGGACCATTTTTTTTTAATTTCTGAACCTGGTTTACCTCACTTGGTATATTATCCATTAATTTCTAACATGTTAGTATAAATACTGAATAAATTATGCTTATACATGGAAAGAAATGTCTCATAATTTCTCTAGTTATAATTATGATCAGGATAGAGTTAACAGTCCATTTTGAATTCCCAAATTTATCACCACAAATGAGAGGCTTTCACAGACCATAAAATTAGCTTCTTCCATTGCCAATTGCCCAGCTGCACTGCCAGACAACCTACACATCTTTGCTAATTGGATGGAACAAGCTTGCTATGTTTTCCTTCCTTCCTCACTAGCGACACAAGCTGTGTGAAGTTTTCCAAGGGGAATACCCTCTTTGACAAGATTTACTCCTGACAAGCTGTCAAAGCAATGTAGGGTTAAGGTTCCAATGAGAAGATAGAAATCAAAATTACCACCCTAAATGCAATATGTAATCTAGAGATTTATCTGGGACATAGATACTGAACAGTATGTTTCAGAGATTTTTTAATGCATTAGCTATTTTTAGAATGAGTAGAATTATAGGGCTATTCAAGATTAATATTCCCTACTTGTCCAAGGAATCTCATACATATATAATGGCTCTAGAATATTCCTTTCATGGTCACTGCTTCACACATTAGCAAATTATTATCAGAGACATCAGCACATCTGTGATTTCAAGTTGAAGGGATGGGGTATACTCTTCTGCAACATTGTAAATTTTTATTAATGTTTTATATTATGAACATTCTGTTAGTATCCAAAAGGACATACAGGCAACTGTTGCTTTTCTGCCCTGTGCAGGTTTTGCTAGAAGATGTATTAGAAGTGTTGAGACACATATCTACATAATCATCTAGATAATGCAGAAATTTATCATATCTATAAAGTCAGAAAAAATAATTGTGTATTACAGTAGAAGCATTGCTCTTATTATGGAGTATGGGTTTTAGAACTTGGAGGTAATAGGGACTAAGTCTCTTCTCTGCCTTTTAGACATGAAGAAATCACACACAGTTCTGGGTGGAAAAATTATTTTAGTTCATACAGTTAATTGACAACAGATTCATAAGCAAAATAAGTTATCTGAGGTCCCCATCTATTGATATGTTTTAGAAAGAATGTTCACAATAGCTAAAAAGGAATGAGCCTTGGGGTTGAAGAGTATAAACCCACAGACATTATTTAATAGTAGGAAGCCAAAGGATGATCCTCATTTAGAACTCACCATTTAGAATCTTGGCCAGGTTCCCGTTGCATCCAACACCAATGGTTCCAGAGGGAGCTATCGGAGAAGTGGGCCATGGCGTAAGCACAGAAATGCAAGCCAGATCTAGCCTCCAGTACTCTGTAAAACATCCCCCTAAATTGTGCAGTAGCTCATGATTCTGCCTGTCAGCATTCTGGCCTACAAGGTTTAATACCAGTGCCTTGAACCATTGTCATGGTGACAAAAATTGCAGCATCACAGTGTATTTCATCCAGAGCCCAGGTGCATACAGCAATGTGCTGCCAGCTGCACCTGGATGCTGTTGCTGAAATGAAAATGAAAATGACATGAGACCTACCTATATCTTATATCACCACTGACTTCGCTTGAGGGGTCCTTTTCTCTCAGTGCACTAGGAAAGTCAATATAACTTGATAAGTGTGTTTATTAAAAACTCCTTTTCTGTATCCTGCTCTGTGATTGCTTCCCTGTGCTCTCCTCCCTATGAAACTTGACAAATTTATTGAAGTCTTTTGGGGGCTGGCTTTGCAACTGTAAAGTAGTGATGGTGATTTCACTGGCTCTAATAAGAGCATTATAATGATAGAATGCAGTCTTGGTAATGGCTTTGGCTTGTTTGTTTTTGGCTTAGACTCGTATTTTTTTTTATTTTGTAAAGAGCATAGGTTTTCTATAATAATAACCAAAAAAGCTCACAAAATTTAGGTTAAAAGATCATATTTTATCAGGCTGATTTTAATGATTATTTTATTAAAATGTTTTACACAGTATTGTTTTAAATTCAAACAGTGATTACTTAGTGGTTAAAGGCACTTGTTTGCAAAGCCTGTTATTCCAGATTCAATTCTCTAGCACCTACATAAAGTTGGATGAAATCTTGTCCATGCATTTGTCATGCCAAGGCACGTTGAGACAATGGAGGGAGGAGAATCTGAAGCTCAAGGGCCAGCTAGTCTGACCTTCCATTGCAATCTGACAGTTTGTTCACTATCACATCTTTTTAAAATTAATATCATTATTATGATGTGATAAATTCTTTCAGCAAAATGGCAGGAATAAAATCAACACACACACAAAATCAATAGTTTTTGTTTATATCAATAACAAACACAGAAAGAATTAGTGAAGCAGTCCTATTTACAATAGCCACCAAAAACAAAATAAATAAATATCTTGGAATATCCCTAACCAACTATGGTAATTTGATTAAATGTCCCCCAATAGATTTAAAAGTGTATTACTGAGTTGTCTCTAGCCTCCAGTTTACATCCAGGAAGGAATGAATGATGGACTGTACAGACTCTTTTGAAAGGAAATCTCTAAAAGGAAGAAACCTACTCTTCAAGGTTTATTTTGTCCCTCTATTAATAGCATGGCTGTCTCCTGCATACCTGGTATTGCTTTTGGAAGCATGAGAAACACATACATGGATCAAAAAATGCACATGGTTCCAGGAGCCACTGCTAAGATGCAGTATATGGAACAGAGCACCTGCCTGGAGAAGGTGTCACCTTGGCCTGGCCTCTTAGGGTCCAGCCCTAAGGTATTTTTAAGATGGATGTGAAATTCCGACTATACATATATCATGCCTAAAGTTCCTGCTGTTTTCTTAGTTGAAGTATGAATTGTGCCTATTTTGGAGTTGCTGGTGATGGATTTCTCTCTCTCTCTGCTTGGATCTATGAAAGGGGACCAGCATCTTTTGCCTTTATTTAACTTCCCTTGGATCTGTTACTTTAATAAATATTTTCCTCCAAAAACTTTGCCTGGTTTGGAGATTCATCCCAGCAGTGTGTGGCTGACTATGAAAGATTTGGTACCAAGAGTGGGGTGATGTAGCTGAGATGAATCTAATTATGTGGATTTTGGTCTTCTGGAACTTGTGTGCTGGAGGAATGGACATGTACTTGATACTTAAAACTGAAGATGCCTTCCAGAGTGATAAACGAAGTTTTATAGGCTATTCTGGTAAAAAATTGATAATGTTCAATACAGAGAGAATTACATTTGGAGGCTTGGCTTATGAACTTTCTAAGGGGAAGGAGAGACTGCAAAAAAAAAACCTTCATTCAACTATATGCCTGGACCAAGGGGTGGATGTGTCCTACTGCCCATGCCCAGAATGTTTGACCAAAGTTAAATTTAATTAATAGACTGTTGTGGTTGGATATGGATATGGAGCTAAGAATTTAAAATTTAAGGTTAAAAAACCTCAAAACAAGTTTAACTTACTGGCAAAGAGTTTGGCTTTTGATTATGGCCTAACTGCTTTACATTGAAATAATGGAGAGACATCTGAGGTGTTTACAACCAGGAAGGACTGAATGATGGACTGTACAGACTCTTTTGAAAGGAAATCTCTGAAAGGAAGAAACCTGGTCTTCAAGGTTTATTTTGTCCCTCTATTAATAGCATGGCTGTCTCCTGCACACCTGGTATTGCTTTTGGAAGCATGAGAAATGCATACATGGATCATAAAATGCACATGGTTCCAGGAGCCACTGCTGAGATGCAGTATATGGAACAGAGCATGAAGTCCCTGATTGGCCAGTGAAGCCATTGAAAGGTGGACCATGGTTTACAATGGAGACCCAAAGATGTTTTGGATATACCAGGACTATACAGGGCTACCATGGAGTGCTGTTGGCTCAAGAAGAAAGGTTTTCCTGACTATTCAGCAAAGCTGGAGGGAAAGAATTGGAAAATCCAGAGACTGTCAGTCACTGGTTGTGCTATGGGACTTGAAGTCCAGATGTTAGATGTTTGCTGATGTTTGTTTGGTTTGCATTGGCCCAGTCTTTCCTTATTATGCCTCATAAGAGTTGAAAATTTTTACTCTGTGCCATTATATGTTAAAAGTTTGTAACTTGTTTTGATTTTACAAAATTTAAAATTAAAAGACAATTTTAAATTTCAGATAAGGCTTAGGACTTTGGAACAGCCTTAAAGTTGCTAAAGACTGAAGGACCTTTAAAGTTGGACTGGACATAATATAGATGGTAATAAATTTATTGGAGGCTAGGGGCAGATTGTGGTAGTTTGATTAAATGTCCCCCAATAAATTCAAAAGTGTATTAAAGATTTGTCTCCAGCCTCCTGGAGGAGGTGTCACCTTGGCCTGGCCTCCTGGTCCAGCCCTAAGGTATTTCTAAGGTGGATGTGAAATTCCAACTATACATATGCTAAGAGCATTCAGAGCTCAGGCCTGAAGTTCCTGCTCTTTTCTTAGTTGAAGTTTGAAATGTGCTTACTTTTGGAGTTGCTGCTAATGGGCTTCTCTCTGCTTGGATCTGTGAAAGGGGGCCAGCCTCTTTCACCATTATGAAACTTCCCCCGGATCTGTTACTTTCATAAATATTTCCTCCCAAAACTGTGCCTAGTTTGTAGATTCATCCCAGAAGCTTGTGACTGACTACAATACAAGGATGTGGAAAGATCTATACAAGGGAAACTTACAAACTCTGCAGAGAAAAATGGAAGAGATATAAGAAGATGGAAAGACTGCCCATGCTCATTGATCAGAAGAGTTAATGTCAAAGAAATGGTCATCCTACCAAAATTAATATTCAATGCAATTCTAATATTTTAATCAAAATTCTTATAGTTCACAGAATTAGAAAAATAGTCTCAAAATTCATATGGAAGAACAAAAGGTAGACAAAAGTATCTTTAGCAAAAGGAGTAACTCTGGTGTAATCACCATTCCTGATTTCAAGACATAAAGACATAGTAATAAAAAAAAAAAACACAAAGGGGGAAGATAAAAAGAAAAGCTGGCTACCTCTGGTACAGTTCAAAACCCTCTAACCTATGGACAGATCAAATATGTGCACCAAAGAAATACCCCAGTGGGTAGGAGACATAGAGGAGGGAAACAGAAACACATTCACAAGAGTTGCTCATACAATGTATGTACTTACTCATAATAAAGATATTTTTTAAAAGCTTGGTATTGGCACAAAACAGACATAGTTCAAAGGATTAGAACTGAAGTCCCAGGTATGAGTTCCTCCAACTGTGGTTACCTGATTGTTGACAAAGTGGCCAAAAATGCACTCTGGAGTCAAGTCAGCATTTTCCTCAAATGGTGATGGAGAAACTGAATAGCCACATGCAGAAGAACGAACCTGGATCCTCGTTTTCTCTCTGCACAAAAATTCAACTCCAAATGGATCAAGAACCTCAATATAAGACTTGAAACTCTAAAGTGGCTGGAAGAAAATTTAAGCCTAATACTCCGAGATACAGTCATAGGGAAGGACTTTCTCAACAAGGCACCAGTGCCCAGGCAATTAGACAATCATTCAACCCCTGGGAATGCATGACACTCAAGCTATTTTATACACAAACAAACCACCAATAGAGTCAGTGGACAAGCCACAGAATGGGGGAAAATTTTTGCCAGTTACACATCTGACATACTTCTAATTTGTAAAACACTCAAAAAACTGAGCAATTAAAATTTAAGCAACCCACTTAAAAATGGGCAAGGAAATTGAACAGAGAGTTCTCCAAGGAAGAAATTTGAATGGCTAATAAATACCTAAAGAAGTGTTCAACATCCCTGGTAATCATGGAAAAGCAAATTAAAATGACTTTGAGATTCCTTCTCATTCCAGTCAGACTGTCAATCATCCAAAAATCAAATGATAACAAATCCTGGATGGGATGCGGAAGAAAAGTGACCCTCATCCTTTGCTGGTGAAAGTGAAAACTTGTAAAAACATTTATGGAAATCAATATGGTTTATTATCTTTTTTTTCTTTGTCCTGAAACCTCACTAAAGGACATGAATAAGTGCCTTCAGTCTTATCTTCTTTCTAAGAGGAGAAAGAAATATAAAAGGATCTCTCACTTCATGAAAGCCTGGAAACATCCAAATACCTGGCTGCAGGGCTGGAGAGATGGCTCAGCAGTTAAGGCACTTGCTTGCAAAGCCTAACAACTCAGGTTCCATTCCCCAGTACCCACATAAAGCCAGATGCACAAAATGGTGCATGCATCTGGAGTTCATTTGCAGCAGCTGGAGGCCCTGGCATGCCCATTCTCCTTTTATATACTTTCTCTCTGTCTCTCTGTCTCTATGTCTCTCTCTCTGCTTGAAAATAAATAATATTTTTTAAAAATATTAAATTAAATTAATCTTTTTAATTTTTAAAATTCTCTCATTTTGTAGATGACAAAGATCTTGTCCCATGTCACACAACCAACTGAAAAGAGAACCAAAATTCCAGTCAGTTGGTCCTTAGTTCACATATCAGTGCTTTTTAAAATTTATTTTTGGTGTGTGCTTTTGTGTGTGTGTGTGTGTGTGTGTGTGTGTGTGTGTGTGTGTGTGTGTGTGTGTGTGGTGGTGGTGGTAGTGGTAGTTGTTGAGGGGAAGCAATGTCTCTGGATATTCTCCCCCACCACAGTCATACACTTGTACACTTGTCAATATCAGATCAATATGTTGTTGCAAAATCTGTTTTTTTTTTAATTAAAACAAATTATGGGCTGGGAAGATGGCTCAGCAGTTAAAGGCATTTGCTTGCAAAGCCTACCAGCCCAAGTTCAACTCTTCAGCCCAAATATAAAGCTGGATGTAAAGTGTTGCATGTATCTGCAATCCCAATGGGCCTACAAGAATGTGAGGTGGAGCCAGGAGAATCCAAAAATCACAGGCCAGCTAGTCTGACATTCATTTTATTTTTCAGTTTGTTTGCAGAGTTCCCTAGAAACCTTGAAATGGTCTTCTCCACAAGAGCACACTTGTGCCTGTACACACACACACACACACACACACACACACACACACACACACAAATGATTCTTTTTTTGTTGGTATTTTGAGGTAGGGTCTGACTCTAGCCCAAGCTGACCTGGAATTCATTATGTAGTTCAGGGTAGCCTCGAACTAATGGTGATCCTTCTACCTCTGCCTCATGAGTGCTCAGATTAAAGGTGTGCACCACCATGCCAGGAAAAATTATATTTAAAAAGTCAAAAAAAAAAAAAAAACAATAGACCAGGCAGTTTCCTCACAGTACAAGGTACTCATTGAAAGTTCAACTGGTAGTACTCTGAAGTGGTTTTCATCATGACAGATCACTGCCAAGGCCTCCATTAGTGCCTCATCCTTTTCATTCCAGGACTCTGAACATCACTGAACAACCCAGCCATCTACTGTGAAGGTGATACTCACTCGGTGGTAAGACAACCAGTGAGGTCCTCTCAAGCAGGGAACCTGGTAGTTTGCATAATGTCTGAGAAATCCAAGCATATTAGGAGTTTTGCTCTTCCCCTCCTCCCTTATGGATCAGAAGTAATCACAATCTCCAGCTGATTGAAAACTATCCGACAATATTGAATTTTCAATCTTAACTGTAGTCCAGGATTCCTAAAGACGGAGAAACAAAGGGAAGAGATTCACAAAGAACAAAGATTTAGATTTAGACAGAACAAGCTATTTTATTTCTAAAGAAAGAATTTTTGAGTTGTTAAAATTAGTATCACTTTCAAATTGAGAGGATCTCCATGAGAAAGCAAATAACATAGTGGTAGTTATTGCGAAGTTTCAAAAATCAAAGTATCGATTATGTTGTCCCATTATTATTTTTTGTAAAGATTGGGAAGGGCATGCTGGCTCTCCAATCATAAGGTGATATCTCACATACTGTCCTTGCTGAGTTTAATAAAGCTGACACTTGTCCTGCTGAGCTGATGTAATTCACATCTCACCTCGCTTCAATTTGTCTGAATTCCTTTGATCGGAATTGCCATATATCCTGACACTTTTATTCATGACTAAGAAAAACATTTTGGAAGCTGCCCAAAGCTCCAAAAAGGGCAACAGAATGACACATTTTAATTCAACAGCTAACCTCTCTGAAGCTGAACCATTTCAAGCTACTTATTTTATGTTTTAAATTCATAATAATATCCTTCATTTACACAAACAAGTGGTGTTTTTTGTTCTTTAATCACACACCCAGTGTTTTACTATGCAGCAAGCTAGTATCCATCCTTTTATAAAGCAAGGAAACACAAAGCCAGGGAAGCCTAGGTCACACTCTGATCACAGCACACTGACATTTGACAAACATATCCTGAAATAGGACTTAAAAGATCCAGATGCCATAGCTGATTCTTGGGGGGAAGAGGGTAGATTTTCTCCTCCTATAAGGATTCTCTTTAGGCCTCCCATTTAACTTTCCTTTAACTCTCTCCTTAAAATTTTAAATAGAGGGAATACCTTGATGTAAGCTTCCCAGATTTCATTATTGGGAGAATAAAATGTCTTTGTAAATCTCTTTTAGAAGAATATGGTGGTTTAAATGACTATAACTAAAAATCATGTCATAAAAGTATAGAGATACTGTGTGATCATGTGATTCTTTCTGTGACCTTTCACAAATTACTTCTATGATGGAGATGGTCAGTTTGGTCTTTTTTGTTTGTTTCCTATAGAACAAATGGAAACTACATTTGTCTCTTTTGCTCTTGCTTGGAATAGACTAGTGGGATAATAGAGAAATTGGTATGTGGGCTGTTGAATGTTATTATGCTATACATGATTACTGAAAAGGAGAGATTAATGTATAAATAGTAAGAGCAAGCAGAACTTAAATGTATCCTAATAGAACTGCACAAAATGTGAACAGTTTCCTAGGCATTATCTGAGCAGTATGTCTGTGATCATTGGCTTTGTAATGAGAGTTCTGTACCTTCCTTACTGACATTATGACATCTTGGTGAGCACCTTTTCTTTTCATTGATGCAGATTTCATTAAGTGTATCTGTGTTCACTAAGAAAATATCATTTATTATTATTTATCCTTCAGAAATCCTCAGGTCACAGAAAAAAAAAAATAATCCAAACTCAGCAGCATTAATTTTAGCATTTTGAGATTAATCTTATATTTAATGAGCAAGTAAAGTTAGGTACTGTGGTTTCTGTCCCAAGATTTATAGTCGTGATACTTACTAGGATAAGGTACTATGTCCTGGAGTGCTGCTGTGTTATCTTTATTTGCTCTGAAAATAAAATTGAGTAGCACACACAGTGAGCACTGCCATGTAACAAAACTTGAGAAATATGTTCTTCATCTTTAAAACACTCATGCTGTAGTCATGTGTCTAGTAATTGCATAAAAGATCATGTGATTTCCTTTACTATAACAGAATGTAATATTTTGACACATCCAAAGACGGGCAGGTGAATATATCAGGTAGGCAGGTTGTAGCAAAGTGGCGAAATCTATTCTAGCTCTCAGATGTTGTCTCATGACATCCAGCCTTTGTGTTGGTGGAAGGTAAGGGATCTATCTGTACATACCAAGCAGGATATTACCTGATATTCACAAGGATGTTAGGTTAAATAGAGAGGTAGGCAATAAATGACTATTAAGGAGACTAAAGAGAGCCAAAGACAATTTGGCTCCCAACCAGCTATCTATAATTATTAAAGTCTTAATCAATCAGTCACCCTTGTAGAATGTTTGATACATGTGTAACTTTTTGCTGGGAACATCAGTTCACAAGATCCAGGTAACTTCAATAAATAGAAGTATTTCTGAACATATAAACTTGGTGAAAATACCTTTAGTAATGTGATAAAATTATTCTCAGACAGACATAAACTAAATCATGTTCACCACTAGACTCCATGGAAACATATAGAAGATATTTTTATAAAGAAAAAAGATTGCAAAGAAGTCTGAGAATCAAGCAGAGTAAACAATGAATATGGTTATGATAGTAAAACTAATAATAAAATATATTACATAACATCCAGTGTAGAAAATCAATCATTCATGTGTAATAAATACTGTTATAAAAAGTAGAAATATGGTATATGAGAGGGACCATAGCAGAGGAAACAAAGTTCTTCTATCTTATTATACTTGATAAGAGATTAGCTAAAAATGTACAAATTTCTCTCTCTCTCTCTCTCTCTCTATATATATATATATATATAAATATATATATATATATATAATATAAATATATATATATATATATATATATATTTCTAAGTTATGAAATATGTACATATATGTATATATTTCATAACTTAGAAAAACTACTAAATTATAAGATAGAGGTTTTCAACAAATTCTAAAAAATGATGGAAAATAGCTAAAATGACTAAAATATAAGAAAAGGAGAAAAGGAACTATTTTAAAATGAATAGGAAACATTGATAAATTATAATCAATATAAGACTGTAGTTCAAACATTTATAGACAGCCTATTGTGGTAAAATTCCTCAAGTCTTAGAATAGCCTTCAGTTATCATGGAGAAAAGGCTCCATACCTCCACTGTCATAGCAACAAAATAATCAAAACAGCACAGCAATAGCTAGGTAGAGAATGATGGCAATGAGGCTGTCCACCCACATTCTCTAATGGAACGGAATCAACAAACTCCCCATTTCCTCCTACTTTTGGCTGCTTGCGTAGTAGTGGCATAGGCACGAGATGAAAGGCAGACTGTGGGGTGAACAGTTGGGATTTGCATGTTGCAACTTTTATGAATCATTGCCTGTAATGGCTTGAATGTAAAATATACAGCATATATATATATATATATATATATATATATATATATATATATATACAGCATATATATGTATATATACATATATATACAGCATATAGTCTCCTGTGTTTGAATCCTTAACCCCTATTTGGTGGTGCTGTTTGGGAAATTTGTGGAGCCTCTGGGAGGTGGAGCCTTGCTGGAGGAAGTATGTCCCTGAGGACAGGCCTGGAGTTGTGATACTCAACACAACCCAGGGCAAAGATCCAGAGATAAGTATCTCAAGAACAAAGCTGACTCAAAACTCACCCACCATGACTCTGGGAACTGAGTGGAAGAGCGTGTAGAAAGAATGTAAGAGCCATGGTGGGGGAGAATATCCAGAGACATCGGTCCCTCAGCAACAATGCACAAAGGGGGAAGAAAAAAAAAGAAAAACTGTCTCCTCTGGTGCAGTTCATAAACCTCTAACCTATGGACAAATCCAGTATGTGCACGGAGGAAGGACCTCAGTGGGTAGGGGACAGGGAGGAGGGAAATGGGACACCTTCACAAGATTTGCTCATATATATATACATATTCATAATAAAGATGTTAGTTTAAAAAAAAAGAAACCAAAGATTTCACCAGAAAATTTTAGAGCTGATAAACTCTTCTTGAAGGATTCTGTTGGAACATGGAACATCAAGACATTAAACCCAGAAATTCATAATGAAAAATAAAACTGTAACTTTTGAAAGATGGTATATATTTTGTAATTTTCAATGGGAGCACTGATATATGAACATACTGTAAATTGGTTTTATTCCCACTGGGTTATTCTCTTTCGTCTCTTCTCTCCTACCCCCATTCCACTGAGGGCCATCACTGTGGGGTCATGAATGCACCAGCCAGCTTCTGTGACAATACCTCAAAGTTCTCCTTCCTACCCTGTGACTCTTACATTCCTTTCATCCCATCTTCTGCAATGTTCCCTGAGACTCACAGGCAGTGTTCAAAGTATTTTTGCTTATATTTTCAAAGCCCAAGAAGTTCCCACATTCAGCAATTTTTGGGTATCTGCAGTCTTGATTTCATCACCGTCCTTCTAAGAAGGCAGCGGTCTATTCAATATGGTGTAATTTGCTCTTCATGATGCATGAAGATATTGGTATATTTTCAAGCTTCTTAGCCACATGAACCTCTTCTTTGCAGATGTGTCTCTTCAAACCTTTCCACCGTCTCATACCTGCCAGTGAGAATAATAGCTAATCATTGACTATGAAGTCAGGGTAGAAAGAGAACATAGGTCAAGTATCTAAGGGTTTGTTTCCTCTCTCACCCTCTCCCTCTGGCAGATTGAGAACAGAAATGCCATTATTTCCCAGTTCAAATAGGACCATTCCATTAAGGTTTCATTATTCCTGCCCATCCCTCACACAAGGCTAGACAAAGCACTCTTTGCTTTAGTTTTTATGCATTACCTTGCTGACTGCTGAAATTAAAAGCAGAAGCCAAGCAAGGGAATGTTGATACTTTTTTGCCAAGATAAAATTTATATTGTCAAAATACGTTGTTGAGAGACTGGAGAGATGACTCAGCAATTAAAGGCACTTGCTTGCAAATCTTCTTTGCCCAAATTCAATTCCACAACCACTCATGGAAGACCATGTAAGCTCCTTTTCCAGTGTCAAGAGAGTCTGACATGTACATACAGAACATACATGCATGTGCACACACAACACAAATAAATAAGTAAATAAATAGAGAAATAAAATTTTAAGAAAAACAAATATATTGTTGATATTATTACATTTTATCTTTAGTATATGTATGTCTGCCCTCCTTTCATGGTTGCCTGGGGGATGGGGAGATGACTCAGCAAATGAGGATGTATGCCGCCCAAATATGAAGACCCAAATTCAATCTCCAGCATCTGGCATGACCACAGATGTGCTCTTGTGTAACCCAGCCTTCAGAAGAGTGGAGACTTTCTGGCCAGCCAATCTGAATGAAAACAAAAAACAAACAAAAAAAAGTAGCAGCTCGAGGTTCAGTGAGAGATTCTGTCTCTGTCTAGGGAAATAATGCAGAAGTGATATAAAGAAGGAGTTGTGACATTCTTCTCTGGCTTCCACAAACATGTGTATAGGGTGTAACATCTGCATGCACACAAAGGTATATACATATACATACATACATATATACATAAATATATACATGCATACATACTTACATACCCTTCCCACAAACAAAGAAAAATGAACTACAAACAAGCCCTGTGTTATCGCTATTATTCTATAGCTCCCTGCATCAGGCTTCACATATGATAGGTAGAGAAAAAGGGAGTGTGGGAGGAAAGGACTGAAAAAAAGGCAGGAGGGAAGAAGGGACAGAGAGAGAAAGGAAGACCATTTTGTTTAATCTTTTGCTTGAATATTTCTCAGAATGTTTCCCTAAGACTATGAAGCCAGCACAATCTAAGTAAAAATAAGTATTCTCCCCAAATCTTAGCATGGACATTGGAGCTCTATTTCTGCAATTACACAGTTAATTTGCCATTTTATTCGGAAGACTGGCTGCTGAGTTGAAATCGAGTTTAAACATTAGCAGCTATTTCAGGGACATTGCACACATGCTTATTTGTGCTTGCATGTGTGAAATTCCTGCTGTGAGGTTGGGTTGTTGACCAGATTTCCAGATCAACTGTTACATGGGGCACATCCCAGCCAGACCACCATTTTCATAAGCAAAGCTCTCAGCTAGCTTCAGAGTTACATCAATGAAGCTGGTCGTTCTATGTTCAACGATTGCCTAAACCACTTCTTTCTCCAAAATCACTGCTAACAACATCACCTGCCTGTATGTTTCATGCCATGGTTTCCCAGAAAACAAAAAATGCCATTGAAGACAGAGAGATGCCTTTGTAGTTAAAGGCACTTGCTTGCAAGCTTTCTGGCCATTGTGCAATTCCCCAGGACCCACACAAAGCTGAATGCTAAGTGGTGCATGAGTCTGTGATCCCACTGACCCCAAGTCATTGGAGGTGGAGCTTCCAGAAGCTCACATTCCACATAGACT
>PVHP010030810.1:0-21159 GCA_004024765.1 Zapus hudsonius | reverse complement strand
ATTGCCAAAATGGCAACTATGACAAAAACAATTATACAGATTCAATGAAATACCAATAAATATCCCAGCATCATTCTTTGCAGAGATAGAAAAAATACTCTCAAAATTCATTTAAAATGGCAGAGGCCTCAGATATTCAAAAATATCCCCAGCAAAAGAAACAGGTTGGGAGGTATCCCCATACCCAATCAAAAACTTTACTACAAAGCCATAGGAAAAAAAAAACAGCATGTTAATGGCATAAAAACAAACAATAGACCAATGGAACATTACTGAAGACCTGACTAATAGTTCAGGTAACTACAGCTTACTTGGTCATACACTGGAGAAAAGAAAGCTTCTTCAACAAATGGCTCTATAGAAATTTGATAAATACATGTAATAAAATGAAATTAGATCCACTCTTTTCAACATGCAAAAAAATCAATAAAATTCCTAAACTCTTAAAAGCCTGGAAGGAAAATAGGAAGAATTGTCAGTGGCTGGGGGTAAGGAATGGGAGGGAAGGGGAAGATATACACAAAACTAAATAAAAATGATCCACTCAGCAGCATGCAGCACATAGCTGGAACTGGGATCCAAGCCAATATCCTATGGAGACAAAGAATCTGGACTCCAAGGAGAAGCTTAAACTAAAATTGGGCCTAAATAAAACCAACTATAATCTTGCCAAATTATCAATGCTTATATTTAATTTATGCTGATCTCACAGTCAGTGGAGAATATGTTTTTATTTTTTCAGAAGGCAGTGCGAATTATGGACAACTCAGTTTTACCAACAAGACCACAACTGATAGATGACTCTCTGGCAGGAGAAGAACAACCCTTAACACATCAGGCAAGGTCCAGGTGAAACCACAGAGGAAATGGTGAGTTGAGCAAGAGTGTGGCTTCCACAGTGAGCCTGACAAACCATGTCGCTGTGATGGAGACAGATACCAAAGATACTCAAAACATTGCAAAGCAGAAATCCAGAAGCTGCTAAAAGCACAACACTAAAGCAGACTTAAAACTTACCCACCATGGCTCAGGGAACTTTGAAGAAGGGGGAAGGTTGTGAGAACTATGGTGAAGGGACTATCCAGAGTCATTACTCACCATCCCCACCCACTAACTTCCTGCTGCTTGAACAAATCACAGCCCTCTATTCAATAAAGCTTTCCAACAATCCCACTGTCACAGTCAGCCACATGCCACTGGGCTGAATCTCCAAACCAGGTAGTTATGTGAGAAAGGGTTTATTGAAGCTACAGGTCCAGGGGAAGTTCCATAATAGTGAAAGAGGCTGGCTTTCACAGGTTCAAGCAGAGATAGAAAGAAGCCATCACTAACCCCCCCCCTCCCACACACACACACACAGAAGACCAGACAGGTAGGGGAAGAGATGTTTATTCCTTCCCCTTCTATATCCTTAGGGTTGGGTCTTGCAACCCTATCCCAGACTTATTGGCTTCCTGAGTCTCTGGAATTTCCTACCTGCAGTGGAATATCCCAGGAAGGGATATTCATTTCTAGCTCTCCTGAGCTTCCTCATATACTGCCCCCCTACTGAGAGGCTTCCTTCCTGTCAACATCTTGAAAGACTGACCCAAGATTTAAAGATTAAGGTGACACCAAAACCTGACCATTAGACCCACTGAGGAGAGCTCTCAGTGGTATGGGGACACGGAGAAGGGAAACAGTGGTCCATACACATGAATTATATATATAAAATTTCCACTAATAAAAAAACGATTAATTTTTTTCTTAAATATTAATTACATACCTTTGAGATAATCATATAATTTAAATAATACTAGTATAATTTCTACAGTATAATACTAAATGTAGCAATAAGTTATAATATGTAATATCATAATTATATTTTAGTATAGCCCATATGATATTATATTAAACTCTAAAATATGGCATAGGAATTACATATTATTTTGCCATGCTACAAAATTGTGATATTCATGTACACAATATACAACATTTAAATCAAGTCAAATGTCTATCACAACAAGAATTTATCATTAATTCATAGCTAAAACTTTCATTATCTCTTCTTGTAGCTCTTAAAATATCTATTTTCTTTAAATATCATCTCTATACTATATAATACCATAGCAATAAATTTTAAAAGTGTATTATCTATGTTTTTATATATAAATATATTTCCTCATATTTAAAAAATATTCATTATTGTGCTCAATTTTATATTGGTATAGATTTATATTGTTTTATTTTTGTTGAATTTATCTTTTTGGGGTTAATTCCAGTTGTCTGATGAAGTCAGAAAAAAATCAAAATGTTCTTTCCTTCTTTGGAATTTTTACTTTCTATTTTGTACATATGATAATGTGGCTGTGGACAATCCACAGGGATTCCTTGTTAATGACATAAGGAAGTGGATATGTATACCCAAGCAGTTGACAAGGAAAGCTTGACTCATTGAGGACAGAAACAGTAGCAGGCAGATAGGCTGCCCTATAGGGCAGCAGTGGGCTCCAGCTGATTGGTTCAAGAGCCTCACTTCTTTTTCAGGTTCATTTTTAAAAACTTTAAATAGGCGTGTTTGAGAACACCTTTAATCCCAGCACTGGGAGGCAGCTGTAGGAGGATCACCGTTTGTTCTAGGCCACCCTGAAACTTCATAGTGAATTCCAGGTTAGCCTGGGTTAGAGCCAGACCCTATCTCAAAAATAAATTAATGAATGAATAAATAAATAAATAAATAAATAAATAAATAAATAAATAAATAAATAAATAAAACAAAATAAAAAGTCTACATTGGAAGATGAGCAGATCATCAGGGGTAAAACTTTTTTTTTCTCTGGCAGATGGACTGTTATATAAACATAGACATTGTGCAATTTTGCATTCCCTAATTTAGGCATATTTATAATCCTTCCTGCATATACCAAATATTGTAAATAGTATGTTTATTTTCCATACTGGTCCTTTCTATGACAAACGGACCTTCACTTTTCCCATCACCAGAGTAAGTATATACATTGTATGACCAACTCTTGTGAATGTGTCCCCTTTTCCCTCCTCTGGGTCCTCTACCCACTGGGGTCCTTCCTGGGTGTGCATACTGGTTCTGTCCATAGGTTAGGGAATTATGAACTGTATCAGAGGTAGCAAGTTTTTCTTTATCTTTTTTTCTTCCCTCTTTGTTCATTGTTCCTGAGGGGGGCAATGTCTCCGAATATTCTTCCCACCATGGCTTTTATATTCTTTTCATCTCCTCTTCTGCTCAGTTCCCTGAGTCATGATGGGTGAGTTTTAAGTCTGCTTTGTTGTTGAGATCTTAAGTATCTCTGGATCTTTGCCCTGGGTTTTGTTGGATATCATTGGTGTCTGTCTCCCTTGACTTTTCATGGGTTATCTGATTTGCTGTGGTGATTTATCTACTATTTCTCTCATCACTTTCTCATAGGTTTCATTTGGGTCCTGAGTGAAAGCTAGGTGTGGATTGTCTCCTGCCAGGATGTCAGCCGTCATCCAATCTTTTGGTGGTGAATTGAGTTGTCCCCAGCCCTCTCCCTGCGTTCTGAAAAAAACGGAGTCTCTATCAGAGAGTATGATCAATATAGTTTAAATGAGACAAACATTGCTATTTTGGCTAGATTCTAATAGATGTAGCCTCTGTAGCTCTCTGGTAGTGGTAATTTCCCCTAGGAGCCCTGGTTCTTGGTCCCCATAGGATTTTGCCACGGATCCCAATTCCAGTTAAGGGTTCCTTGACACTATGTTGATCTCTTAGCCAAATAAGTAAGACATTGATTACCCTCCTAGGTTTATCACACCTATTAGACAGTTGAGCATTTCTTAACTTGCTGGTCTCTTCCATATAACAGTGTGTTCAACATTCTTGTGACATCTGTCTATATTGTGTATCGGTATTTTCTGCTTTCTCCAAATATTAGTGACCAATTTCCCCTGGCAGCTTTCTTTTGTCTCTTTCTATGAGGATATGCCAGAACACAATCTACCCATGGTGGTGTGGTAATGGATATTTTCCTACTTTTAGTAGTAATATAAAATCTAGACCTGTTTTCAAGTAATGAAAGAAAAACAGAAATTTAAATGAAAATGTAAGATTATGTCTGTATATACAAAGATGTTATGTGCATAGAGCTTTAAATTGGAGAATCTAGTAATAAAATGTCAAAATATAATCCTATCATGGTCCAAAAATTGTAGTTAATAGTACTGACAAAAAGCTCATATGTCAATTTTGCAACATCATAAACAATTCCTTCATCCAGGGCTGTTTGGCTGCTTGTACAGATTGTCTCCTAGTAAAATAGTGGTGTATTATTAAACTGTTCAAAAATAAAATAAAATACTGTGTGTTGACATAGAACAAGCTAAAATATGTCTTAACTAAGGCAGAGAATGAAAAATATGCAAAATGTAATTGATCCTATGTGATGATTTATAGATTCACAGAATTTCTGAACTATCATGTTCAAAATTTTGTATTTCAGGAAGGGGAATATATGACAACAGAAATTAGGCCTTTCCTTAATTTAGGGATATTTTTAAATGTGCAATTTTTATAGTAAGTACTTAGAGTAAAAACAATAAATATTGGCATATAGTAAATATATCTAAATAAAAAAGAAACATACCTTTAATCCCTATTCTCAGGAGGCAAAGGTAGGAGGATAGCCATAAAATCGAAGACACCCTGAGGCTACAAAGTGAATTCCAGGTCCTCCTAAGCTAGAGCTAGACCCTTCCTCAAACAAAAAGTAACAAATACAGTATGGAAAGCCAGTGTCCCAATTCTCTCCTTACATTAAAATTTCATTGTTTTTCCCCCAATAATTTGATGGTCGGATGCAAGCACAAATTTACAAATTATCTAAGCATTAAACATGCAGCATACAAAAGTGGTTTTATTTTTTTTCTTTCATTCCTTGATTCTCATTCCTTAGGGTCAGAATATTATAAGTTAAATTATAAGTTAGTTTGGGAGTGCACCGAGGAGAGGTGAACTTGTTTTGGTCTTCTATCAGTCTTACTTTGCTATGGAACTGATTGTTCCAGGGAATTAAGTTAGAGGAACCAAAGAGCCTGGATGTATTTTCTCCACACATTATAAGCAAGTAGTAATCAGAACATTGGTCAAAACATATTAGAGTCTATGCCTGATTAGCTAGATTCTCCCAGGCATTTCTGAATGATTGTTTACCAAAAACCAATGTTAGTCTATGAAAAACCTGTCCAAATTCCAGAGGCTGAATGCACACTTGTAGATCCTGCTGAATCCTAAGTAGCTGTAATACAGAGCTAATGTAATAACATGTCCTCTGGAGTTAGGCTTTCTTTAGCTACCAAAAAAAAAAAATCCTTATTCTCTTTTCTCCCAAGTGCAGAATTATATAATCAAGTATTATCTTTATTTAAGTGAAAAATTGAATCCCTTAAATGTTCTTATAGTTTGAATGTGAATGCATATGCCCCCACAGTCTGATGTAATTTTGATTAAGTTCCCAGACTGAATCTTTTGCAGAGCCTGCTTGAATAGTTATCACTGTGGGTGGATCTTGTCGTTCAGACTTACTGTGTGTTCAAGGATATTTGAGCTCAGGTGGTTCATGTTTTCTGCCTGTTTGGTGATGTCTCTCTGCTTGGATCTGTGGAAGTGAGACAGTTTCTTCCAACCTTGTTGGTGTTTTGGATTCCATAAGCCTGAAACAAACCCTTTCTTCCCATAGTTGATTCTGGTTGAGAGTGTGTCCAGCAACAGAGAAAATTTTCACAACAAATATTCTTTTAGGTATAATTATTGGACACACTGGGAGTTACTTTTTAAACCCATTGTACTTCTCAGTCTATAGTGTGTTAGAGAAGAGCATAGCATAAATTTAAACTGTGAGCTGATACCTTGAGTATATAACATGTGTGTGATATAAACATAGCTGAAATGCAAATTAAAGGGTAAGTTTGTATGGGTGGTATTATATGCAAAACGTGTTCAAATATGTAAACTTTAATATATCTTTAGCCATAAATGATTCACTTTACACCATGCTAACTCAAAGAAATGCAATGTTTTATTTCGAAAATTGACTTTTGAAGTCAAAACATGCTAATCCAATTTTTCTCCCAAGTATTAGTTAACCATGGATCAGGTTGGAAATAAAGATAACCAATTTTTAACATAAATATTCCTTCTGATAACTTTACAAAGTTTTAATAATGATTATAAGTGTTCTAGAAGGTAAATTCTATCTCCCTTTTCTTTGCTTCGCCCTTAGCAATTTGAACAAAATCTTAGTTTCATAGTGTAACTCATTAAAGAGCTTACTATTTCTATCAAATATCCATTTCTCCACAGCTAGCCACATTTTGTAATTTAAATGTTTCCCTTGAACATATTCCTATATATTTTAGTGCATGAAAGTAGGTCAGCCTTTCTTTTTGAAATAACATTTTATTGACAATTTTGTATATGAATATAATGCATTTTGTTCATAGTCTCCTATCATCTTCTCTCTCTTTCTCTTTCTTTTCCTTCCTTTGTCATGCATGATGACATATTGATGGTCCCTAAATTATGTATGAAATGAAACCTGCTTCGAAGTCATGAATGCAATGGGTACTACATGTCCAGATTACAAGTTCCCAAAGCATTCCTAGATCTCCTCTGCTATCATTTCCACAATGTTCTGTGAGACTTGTCTCATTTAATGCTGAGCATTTAAATTTTGCTTCTTCTTCATATGTTGATGAGTATAAGTCACTGCCATCTGTGCAAAGAAGTTTCTCAGATCAAAAACGAGAGCAGAGCTACTATATGAACACACACACAAGTATTAAGAGGGTAGCTTCATGGGGACAATGTATCCATTTACCAAAACAACTGTAGTATTTTTCCACTAATGCCCATGATCGTCTTTCCAAGCCTTAAGCTTTTATCTAAGTTTCAGTATCAGACATGAATTCACGTTATGGTGTGGGCCCCAAATCCAGTCACAGAACACTAGTTACTCCCAGTTTTGTTCTGTCATGACAATTTAAAAATTTTATATTTTGTCCATTCTGCAATGAGAAATGAAATTTAAAAACAGAAACTCTATTAAAATATTTTCAGCATGTTTTCATTACTGTTTTCCGTTATTGGGTAACTATTGTTCTTGGTTTCTTCACAGATCTATGAATATTCCTAAAACACTATCAGGGGATTTTCAATGTCAAAGTTATTTTTAATAATGTAAAAATTGCATTTCCTTTTCATGTCATTAATATTTGCAGTAGAAATATGAAAGAATTGTGGAAGTGGCCCAAAACAATCTTTTCACTTATTTTCTTTTCCAGCACCATGATGCCAAAAGAAAAAATCAGGATATTTACCTTAATATTAATCTTGGTGTACTGTTATAAATAATAAATTTTACTATTTATTATTATCTCAATTCTTTTTTACTATAAGTGATGATGTTAAATATATAAAGATGAAATTATAAAATTATGAAATAAAATAAATTACAAAGTAGAGCTATTTCAAAAGATCCCTACAAGATGGAGAATAAGACTTCAAAACTGGAGTTCTGTGGACCATATGTATAGCTATGAAATTCATTGAGGTGATTGTCCGAGGTGAAATATCACTCCAGTACAAGGCAAAATAGTATTTATTGATGAAAATGCATTGTAAATACTGAAGGGAGCTGATAAATTAGAAGATGTGGCAATGTTTTTGTTTTAATTAGCTGGATAAGATGAGGTTCAAAGATTCTAGTATCATTAAGGGTTTTCGTTTCAGAATGGAATGGAGGAAAACCCTTATAATATATACTATGTCTAGTTATAAAAATAAAGTAGGAACCACGTCTTCCACTACAGGAATAATCCAAGCTAATTGCTTCCTGGAACAAGATAACCCAGTTCTTACCACATATTTAAACATTAAATAACAATCACGAGAAGGTCTTAAACCACCCAGTGCCTTTTAAAATCACATATTTACTCTGAGGAAGTCACAGTGAAAGGAAGTTTATCAGAACACAAGTTAAACACAATGTTGAGAGTATCCTCTGACTGATGTCCTGAGGTGACCAAGAACATGGGGTAAGTGTCTAAATTCTGTGCAACATCCTACTTCAATCTAATCAGCTAATTGACTTCAACTGAGCTTCTGAACAGGAAGATGGGGGATTGTTGAGAGCTTTCAGCACTGAGACGTCTGAATTATAGGAGAAGATGAGTATTTTTTAGGGGAGATGGTTGGAAGCATATTTAGCTGACAGGTGGCCTTATTGTTTGGATTGTGCCGCTGCTCCCAGTAGTGACAAGACCCTTGGTGAGGGTGGTGGGCATGGAGAACAAGCTCATGGCCAGGATCAATGTGGCCAATTAGCAAAGATGGAAAAATAGGGCTAACTGCATTTACTGAGTGCTGAAACCTGGTGTTACTATGCAGCGACTTGCTTGAGAGATGCTGACGAAGAAGGATAAGGCTGAAAGCAATGGAGTGATATTTAACAAGCATAGGCGCATGGCTCAGTAAGGAGCAGAAATCAATGGTGCAGGAAGAGACTCCTCTTGAAAATAAATGAGGCAAAAATGGACCGACTCCCAACCCTCTTCAGGATCCTGCTTTTGCTTCAACTAAGTCAGCCAAGCTGTGTGCTAGTCATATTTCTTCCTACTGTGAATTGCCTATATTTATGTCCAGTTATGGACATGAAGAATTGCCCACTAGAAGCATAATTGCCCGTCCTCCTTACTCCTCAACCTGAACTGCTGTTTTTCCAGTACTTGTTCTAACCCACGATGTACTAAAATGCCATCACTCAGTCAGCGTCCATCTTCAACCAAATACATCATCCCATTTCTCTTTTCAGAATATTGGGTTTAGAGTAAACAAGGACATTAGAGTATACATTGTATTAATAGATAGGAGTAGAATTCTCCCTGTACAAATTCAGGAAACAAAAGAAATCCAAGGCAGAAGTTGTCTGCTTATATGAAGAGTTTTGTAATTTCTGAAGGCTGATGAAATTCATATTTCAAGTTTGGTTCAATGCTAAGGGTCTGCTACCCACAATGGCTTAAAATCATGGTATGAGTTGACTAGATTAAAACTAATTTTGAAGATAGGAGGTTTGGAGAAGGATTGAGTGTCTTAAAAAACAAAATGAAACTTATAAAGGTTCAGGGTAGAGCTGTAATTTCTCTGGCATGATATTAAAGGCTTGAATTTTGATCAAACAATAGATCTCCAAGTTGGAGGAAGAGTATAGATATTTCATTCTGACTGTATTGTGAACAAACTCACACTGAAAACACGAACCTAGGTTACAATGTTAACAACAATTGCAAAACAAGGTGTGTGAAGGAGTTCACACTGTGGAACATTGAATGATTAATGAACAATAATTCCATTTGTTTTTCATTCCAAATTAATTCCTTGAAAAGATTAATTAATATCTTAGAAATTTGGCTTATTCAGACATGCAGCTGCAGATATGTTACTTGCTCTTCACGATGTTTATCTTCTCACAATTGCCAGTTAAAAGTATGACTGAATAGCATATTTCTCATAGATATTTCAGAGTTTCATGTTTAAAGTTTATCATAGTCATGTAAATTTGGATAAAGACTTGGAATGTCACATAGACCTTCATGTTTTTGATTTGAAGTTTTGAGTCAATAGAAATGTGCTATGGCCCTTTAAGATCAAAGTGTATAATTCTGTTTATGTTTGTGTTTCTGTATGTGTGTATGTGTGTGTGCATGTACATTATTATGCATGTGAGTGCAAGCATGTTCAAATCTCTACCTTACATGTGGAGGCCAGAGGACAACTTTGGGTGTTGGTCTTCAAATTCCACATTATTTGACACATGGTCTCTGTTTATCACTGTAATTTCTAGGACAACTAGCCTAAGAACGTTCAGATCATTCTCCTGTCTCCCTCTCCCTTCTCAACTGAGGTGCACTGGCATTACAGACACACTCTACAACATTCAGCTTTATATGACATTTGAAAATCCAAGTCAGATATTCATCTTGTATGGCAAGTGCCTTACCTACAGAACCATCTCACTGACAGCCTTGAGTATAATTCCTCTCATATAATTGTTCATGGTGAAGGGCAGCATGTGAAGAATATTAAGATAATTTATGGAATAAGGCACAAAGCTGGAGCAGCAGTTATAGAAAGGGCACACTTAATATATTTTTAAAAATTAATGCTATATATATTTTAACAGGTTATTCTCTTTTTTCCCCTCGCTTCTGCTTCCATTACCTTGGAGGCCCTCTTCATTGGGGTTATGGTAATCACTGTGAGTTCATGAAGGCTTCAGTCAGTCACTGTATGGTAGTTGGGGATGGTGCTGTGGCTCTTACAATGTTTCCACCTCTCTTCTACGATGTTCTCTGAGCTGTGGCAGGCCTATTGGCAGTCTAATTTAGTGTTGAGTTCTTTGTAGCTTCTGGATTTATGCTTTTAAGGGTTTTGATTGATCACCATGCCCCTCACCACTGTCCTGCAGCTGGTTGTCAGGCTAGAAGTAAGAGCAGTATTCATGTCACCACTACCTCTGCGGTTTCTCCTGGGCAGCAGCAATATGGTGGATGGAACACATCTCACAGTGAGCAGGTGAGCCGCTGTCTATCTTCTTATCTTACCAAAGGACCTGGGTTCTCCTCCATTTTCTCTGTTATCTCTAAGAAGAACAGATTCTCTAACCAAGGGTGAGAGCAACTTGGCTTAAAGAGGCTATGCAAAGTTTTAGAGAGCCTTTTAGGTGTTCAAATCCCCAGAGGAGTGGGGCCTTCTCTCAGAAGTCTGGGTTTTGTGACCATGGGATTCTGACTGTGTTTCCAGTACCAGTTCTCTCCCATTGAGTGGGCCTCCTTTCCAATCAGAAAAAGTGTGTGCTTCTTGTCTGTCTTCTTGATTTCCCAGTCTGTGGGGTCTCCTGCTTAGTCATGCTATTGGTGACTCCATTGTCTTCCAGCAGCTCCTGTAGGGCTTTCCAGGAACAATGAAGGCTAGCCAGGAAGAAACTAGCTTCCCTTTCAGTTTCAGCATGGAATTTTAATGTCTTATGACTGCAGCAATAGGTTCTTACCTTTTAGCTCTGGCAGGTAGTCAACATTTAATGTTTGTAAATTGTACTATTTAAAAGATGAATTTTAAGATAGATACGGCATTGATATTTCACAAAATTACAATTCTTAATAGACTAGCTGTTTGCTAGGATGCAGACAGAAAGCAGGAAAGAGAGTTACAGTTCAATGTATCATCTCTGTAGGCATTGACCTTAATATTGATTACTTTGGGCCCATTTGTTGACAGACTAGATCATTCTGCTGAGTGAACCAAAGTTCATTTCATGTTCATACATGAAATCTTGATGGATAGCAAAATAAAACCACCCTATTCCTGTCTTAATCTGTAACAATTTGATGACATATTACCTGCATCTTCAAGACTATTACTTCATCATAAGTGCTGTTTCCTGTTCCCCTCCATGTTGGTACATGACAGGATTACTCTGGCTTGAAACATGATATTGGCTTACTTTGCTAAGGAAAAAGTGTTGAACCCCATATGCAGCTACTAGGCAGAGACATTTTAAAATAGGTGAGCAGTTGTGATGGTTAGGTTTTGTTGTCAACTTGGATTTTTCAAATTATCTTGGGAAGGTCTCTGAGGATGTTACAGGAAGGCAGTCTTTCAGTAGGGGGCAGGATGTAAAGAAGCTCAAAGAAGCTGGAAGTCAACATCTTTTCCTGTGTGGGCAGTGCAAGAAGGAAATTCCAGAGACTCAGGAAGCCATTAAGTCTGGGGAAGGGTTGTAAGACTCAACTCTACGGCTATATAAAGGAGAGGAAATTCTCCTTGGCCCTCCTGCCTGTTTCCTGTTCTGTGTGTGTGGTGTAGGTGATGGGTTTTTCTCTCTTATCAGACCTATAAAAGAGGGCCAGACTCTTTCATGTTGTTACAGAACTTCCCCTCAATCTGTAGTTTCAATAAATACTTTCCTCCCCCAAATTGTGCCTGGCTTGAAGATTCATCCCAGTGGCAAGTAGCTGACTATGACAGCAGTGGATGAGGCTTCTTCTCCATACATTTTAAAGGAGTATGTGCATCTTTGTGTGAAGAAAACTTTCATCAGAGTTGCCTGTTTCTCACAATGGACTTCCATGAGTAAAAATATTGCTTTGTAAGTCCCTTGACATCATGAGGTATTCTTCCCTTGTATCATTAATGTATCTCTCTGGTAAGGACATTGATACTACAGTGTTGCCATAATATACCAAATAGTGTTTTGTATAAATTCAATAGTTCTGATAGATGTCAGCGAACAAATTGTCATCTAAAGTATTACGAAGGTCAAATATACTGGGGAAGAGAAAAATGGTTATTATTGCCTTTGCCTATTATACTGGTAGCTCTGGGAAGAGTTAAGACAACAGGATTCTAGCTGTGTGTATTCCTTGTTGCTGGCTGTTTTTAGTAAATTATAGTGGGAAACAGGTTCCCTTGGGGACTAAGTAACTAAAAGAGAGACTAAGAAATTAGTGACAATATTGCTCCAAAGCTTCTTGTTTCTCATTGTTACATGATAAAAACAGACATGATCCTCAGGAAGGTGAATGGGGATATTTATGAGGGTCAAAGTGTGAAGAATCTTTGCTTGTGAAGAATTGTTGACTGGACTTCATATGGGCTCAATTTTACTTGAATAAGGAAAGTCCTGCTCTAAGTTGAGCTTTGCTCACAGGGTGGACAAAACATGGCTTTGATATAACTGGGCTGTGACAGGAGAATTTAAGAGGAATTTTATTTTATATTGGATGCCTGAAATTTCACAAGCAAAGATGTTCAACTCATTTCATATTCTCATATGTCCAATCCCATGCTGGACATGCATATCTTAACTTCATATTCCAACAGAATCAGATGTCTGGGATAATGGGTGTTGATGACTGTTTATCTACTTCTATTCTATGTAGTTTAATTATTTGTTCATCAAATGAAAGTTACTTCTGTCAATATCAGTTGACTGTTTCTAAAATATTTCTGAGGAACATTATATTATAAAACAAGAAATTATTCTATTATTTGAATTTGGACCACCAATCAAATTAATTTGCTCATATTAAATTTGTTTATATAGGCAAACTATTGACCTATCAAACAATATTTATTAAGAAAAACTCCAATGACATCTTTCTGTGAACATGAATTCTAAATATTTCTGAATTAACATCCAATAAAATTTTAAAGAACCTCTTATGTAAATGATGAAGCTTAGGTCACTTAGAAAAGACTGCATTTTTTTAAGTAGAGACCATGAGCCCCCTAAATTTTTGCATGTAATTGTTTTAGGGAGAAATTTTCTTTATTTCAGTTTTTTTATAAGGAACTTGAATTCCTTTAGCTAACAATATTTCTATTGGTCTTTTTGTAAAATACTAAGCATAGAATGTTGCAAAGTATTTCCTCTCTTTCTCATAAATTATAATATATAATTTCTCCAAAAATTTAATGGAATCTAGGGTGAACTGAAATTTAAAAAAGGGTGATTATAAATATAATATGGTTGGTTTGAATTCTGTAATCCATTAAGTCTCTCTTAAAACCACATCACTCTATATGATATTGATATATCAAATCATAAATTTGATATAAATGGAATAAAAAGCTATAAATAGAATGTAATAAGTAATAGGAGTCAGTTCTCCTTGTAAGGTGGGCAGACAGGCCTCAAGCTTAACAGGATTGGGTAAGGAAACAGAATTTAGCTAAACTGATAGTAGCCATCAAAACCAACTACCAAGAAGAAAATTAGCACTTACCAGTAGGACTGTTGGCAACAATGACTTTAAAACGGGGACAACCTCTTTTCTAAAAGAGGAACTTTATATCTTTCTTACACAGGGAATCTCCTGATGATAACAATTTTGCAGAAGAAAAATACAGATATTTTCACAGAGTTGAGAAATAAAAAAATCAGCTATCTTTTGATAAATGCATCCAAAGGATCTACCTGGATGTTAGAACAGTAAGTGCTTTTCATTAGGGAAATGGACCTAGATAAGAAAATGGGGCAGGCAATATATAATGCTTTGCTCTTTGAACATTTTATCCAATCACATGAGGACAAGATTTCATTGTTTTCTATTCATTCTTTAATCCTCTCCATGACAAGGTAAAATAGAAACTGCTTTATTTCATAGCCTTTATTGTCTGGGTAAATCAAATATTTGACATGACTGACATATCTGACAGACATCATATCAAAGACAGGAGAATCTTTCCAAAAAGTTATTGCAAATTTCTAGTAGCCCAGTTATGATTTGATGATATAATGACTTCTTTTCTTTCAACCTAGCTGTCAGAATTTTTCTTCCATTTTTTCACAGAGAAAATGGACATCATTGATGTTTACTAGTCTATTTGTTGATCAGGAGAACACATACTTCTCAGCTGACAAGTGCTAATCCTGTGCAATTCAGGCTTCTTTTCAACATTTTTTTTGGGTGGGATGAGTTAACTTTTATCTCATTATCTGTATAATGTGATACTGATTCTCAGAATACATGCATTCTGGGTATGAAAGACATTTTAGGAGTTTTGTCAAAAAATTCTGAAGAATAGTTGCTTTCTTCAATATATTTCCACTCTAAATAATCATTTTTATTTTGGTATACATGCTTATTAAAATGCAGTTTTTCCCCTGGTACAATTTAAAGAAGTTTCATTTATGATAAAAATTTAAATTTAGAGCCAGAATCAGAATGTTTAATTTGCTCTGCTTAGTCTTGGAGACAGTGTTTACTTAACCATAAAATAAAGACTTTCAAAAATATATGAATGATGAAAAATAATTTCAAACTAAAGTCCTCTTATTATAAAAGTAAATACTTACCTCACATGATATAGCAGAGCATTTCCAAAACTAGTATTGAGACAAATATTGTTTTAGACAGAGAATGATGGAATAGCATATTATAATGTAATTGGAGAATATTTTATTTTTATATGAAGTGTTATTCTTTGTAAATTTTAATCAACATACAAAGTAATGAGTTTCATTGTAAAATTGCTGTAGATTTATAATATATATATATATATATATATATATATATATATATACATATATATATATATATATATGTGTGTGTGTGTGTGTGTGTGTGTAATTAGACTTTCTTTTTTTAAAATATTTTTAGTTTATTCATTTGCTGAGAGAAAGAGACAGAGTGGGAGAGAGAGACAGACAGACAGACAGACAGAGACAGACAGACAGACAGACAGACAGACAGACAGACAGAGAATGGGCACTCCAGGGTCTCCTGCCACTGAAAATAATCTATAGACATTTGCAGCATTTTTGAGTATTTGTGTTTACGTGGGTACTGTGCATTGAACCTGGGCAATGAGGTTTTGCAAAAAATGACTTTGACTGTGAAGCCATCTCTCCAGCATCCTATATTTGTTATTTGCATCAGTGCTCTCTTCCAAATCTCCTCCTCCTGTTGTTCCCCTTCCTGTTTTCAAATAGTTTCCATTTTTTTATGTCACAAAGACTTGCATGACTCTGAGACCTAGAGAGGCAATGGAGGTCAGTTTCTAACTGGTGAAGATTGACATACTAGTAGTTTTGACTGAAGTAGAGGTAGAAATAGCTTAGAAGTTACAAAAATAAATCTTTCACAGTTATGAAAATATCCTATATTTTATTCTAGGTTTAGCTATATACTGATATCTGTCTTGTGAAAATTTACAAGTAATGCTCTTGATGCTAGCTAGCTAGCATCTAATTTAACATTATATGTGTAATAACTTAATGAGGGGAGTGGAAGTTATTCAAAATTGGACTTCTGTATTTTAAATCTTTTTCATCTTTTACCTGATTTTAACTTAAAAGTGATGATTTTGCTGCCCTAGTTTTAATGCATGCTTTTTCCATAACATCAAAAGAAATATACTTTTAGAAATGTTTACTCGAAAGTGTGTTTAAAGAAATCTTAGATGAGTAATTTTTCCTTCTTTTTTTTCAAGGTAGGATTTCACAGTAGCCCAGGTTGACCTGGTATGCACTATGTAATCTCAGGCTGGACTCGAACTCATGGTGAATCTTTTATCTCAGCCTCCCAAATGGAGGGAATAAAGATGTACACTGCCATGCCCAGCTTAAATGAATATTTGCTTTCTCTGTAAAATGCTTACTTTTTTTGAAACATGTTTTTCTGGAGATACATATGTTTCTGAGTCATTATTTTCCATTACACTCAATTTTAAGTATTTAGAATGTAGTATTCTTATACTCATACTCATACAGTCTTTCTCAATAGTTCCAGTGTAAAATCTGAACATTTCAATTATTTTTTTAGATTTTATTCTTGAATTTAAATTTGTCTGTTTTATTTTAGTATTTTAGATGACAGGCATACAGAGGTATCATTCATTCTGGCATCTAAAATGCTTTTAAAAATGAGAATTTGTGTGTGTGTGTGTGTGTGTGTGTGTTTGTGGTCTCTTTGCTACTACAAAAAAGGTCTACATATGTTTGTATCAGTGATTATGGAGTTCAACTAGCTATGCAGGTGGATTTTGAAAATAAACACTTTTAAATATTGAGTCATATACTCAGCCTCTACCTACATATCTTAAACCATCCATTTTATTAGGCTATTATGAGAATAGCCAGTTTTTAAACAAGTGGCTTATTTGGAGTGTGGAAAAGTTCAATTAATAAAATTACCATCCTACTTTTTGTGTCCCAGTACTTTCCACATGTCAGGTAATAGTGGTTGTATGTTCATAACTATGTGAATGAACACTACATTACAAACACAGCCTCTTGCAACATTTCTTCAATTTAAACATTGAACTAAACAAAACAAACTCCATTAACTCTTCTACTGAAGCTCTTTTTTCTGTACTTTTTGATAGTTTCATTCACATTTTAATATAGTTTGCCCATCATTTATAATATTTCTATTTCAGAGTCATTTGAAACTATTAGGCATTGCTGGTTTTGGAAAACAGAACTAACTCTTCATTATCACTTTAGATGAGATCTATTTGCTGATTGCATTTGAGAAGAAGTACTTGGTGATATTTTCACATGTTCATAGCATTTTGGAATTGTACCTTATTCTACATGGCAGCTGTGAACATTTTTAGACATTTTTTAGTAGTGCTGGTTCTCTGGTGAGTTAGGTAAGCATAATTAATGCCAAGTGATGCTCACACCAGTCTAGGATAGCAGGTAGTGCAAATAAGCAACACTTCTAATTTCGTACCATTTAAAAGAAGCATGGTGCTGGAAAAAGCTAATGCTGAATATAGAAAATTTACTTATCACAAATGATGAAAGGCTATTTAGTTAATACAAAATGGATTTTAAATTGGATTGGTAGCTCCTAGTTTTCATCTATGGCATTTTTAAAAATCAATTTCAATACGTGAAGCTGTATAGGAGGTGTTGTTCAGTCATAACTCACAGCATTACCTTCAATGTTTCTTTATCTCCGGTGATTATGAGCCTAGATGATAAAATATATATGTAATTATTATTTAATATTTTAATCAAATATGCATAAACATATATACCTTATAGCAAATATATAAATATTTTCCAATTCTGAATTATTATGCACATGTGTTTTTATGGAATGCTGCAAGTAAAATTGAAGATTTTTAGAAGTCTCTTTGCCAATGTTCAATTTAAAAATGCCTTGGTATTATTTTTTATTAGTTTTTAGCAATTTACTACAAATATAGGTTGAAATCTGATGATTTACATTCTACTTTACCCTCTCTTACCTTCCTCCCTTTCCCATTGAACCTCAGAAAATTCCACCTCCTCCAGCAACCAGCAATAATTAGCTCATAAGGCAGCACTCATTAACCCCCCCTTCAATTCATGATTAATTTTCTAATGGCCCTGTCTTGTGCAGGCATTGTTCAAATAACCATAACTTCTGTATGTATGGATATAATATCACATCCTGCTGACAGAGTTACACGGCACTACTCCCCACTGTCCAGCTCTTACCTACTTCCCTTTTCGTATCTCACAATGTTCCCTGAGCCTTCAAGGAAATGTTGTTTATGTGCCTGTAGAGTTTGCAGTGACCTTTTCATTTCTGCACAAACACCCCAGCAAAAGCAGCTTTGTGGAGGAAATGGTTTATTTCAGGCTTACAGATTCCAGGTAGAGATTCATCATGACAGAGGACACTATCTCAACTCATCATATATCTCCATAGCAAAGAAAAATAACAATACGCAGCCAGAGCTCCAGCTGGCTCTGAACACACCTTGTAAGTCTGGGCACAAGATCTGACCCAAGTAACCTTATTCTACAGACTTTGCCTGTAGTAAGGAAACTTAATCAATTTATCTGAGACTGTTATGGATATTTATATTTAAATCACCACATTATTCCTCTGACTCCATACACTTATTACCATCTTAGAATTCCAAATACACTCAATCCAACTTCAAAAGTCACCACATTCTTTACAAGCTTTTAACACAGTGCAAAAGTACAAAGTCTCATCTGAGATTCAAAATTGTCTCTTAACTGAGCCTTGTAAAATCAAAACACAATTTACATACTTCCAACATATAATAGCACAGAGAAAACATTCCCATTGCACAAAGAACACATAACAAGGTTAGAATGAACCAATGCAAAATCAAAAACCAGCAGGTAAACATCAAAAAGATGCTATTTAGAGAGCAGAGGGATAATTACTGTGACCAGCAGTGCCATGGGTCACTGATTCTCAGTCACTATAGAGCTTATAGGACAGGGAGGCAATAGCTTTCAGTTCCATAAAGACACAAGACAAGTTCCAAAACAACCCAGAATTTCACCTGTGGTAGAAGTAAACATATAAAAAGCAAAACTGTTTATATTAAACTCACTGAAAAGGGTGCTTTACCAGCTCGCCTGGATTTCAAAAAATGTCCTTGACCTGACCCTACCCTGCATGGTAATTTGTGGAAACTGATGTCTCTAGAAAACACTATGGATAGCCGGCCGTGGTGGTGCACACCTTTAATCCCAGCACTCAGGAGGCAGAGGTAGGAGGATTGCCATGAGTTCAAGGGCACCCTGAGACTACAGAGTGAATTCCAGGTCAGCCTGGACTAGAATAACACCCTACTTCAAAAAAAACCGAAAAACAACAACAAAAAAATAAATAAATAAAAGAAAGAAAGAAAACACCATGGATATTTGTTGAGAACATATAAGTTTACCTCAAGTGTGAATTATCCATGAGTAATGACTCTTCACAGAAGAGATATTAATGGCAGGTCATTTGTCAATTCTAAGAATATAATGCTTTGGTCTATTTTTGTTTTAGATCTCCTGAAAAACAAGCTATCTAATAATGGTTCCTCAGTGATATTCCCAAAATAAGTCTATGTACACTAAAAAATGAATAGGAGATATGGCTTTTCAAAAATCACTGCACAAAATAAGATGATACATAGTCATCACAAAATACATACATTAGGAAGAGAATGCAATATTTATAATGCTAAATGTTTTTAGAAATCATAAATATAGAGGCACTGATACTTTGTTTAATAACTCACAGCTTCTAGGAACAGCATTATCTGATCTATGTATGGTGTGATTATTTATGTAGATGTATTAAAATGACAATGTTAGTTTACAGTGTGTTAAGTCTCCTTATGTGTATTTCAAATTTCCTAGATTTTGGTTAACTTTTCCTTCACTTCACTATCTCCCTAAATTCATCACTATTTAATCCTTTACAACTCAGCATTCCCCTAACCATCACTTGTGTTCTATTATCTTCATGTTGTTTAAAAATATTAGCGAGAGAGAGAGAAAGAGAGAGAGAACATGCTTATTACAGAGGTTATTGATGTTGTAAACGACTCCAAATGTATCCACCTGTCTTTATTTGGTACTGTGGAATCCATCTTGGGACTTCAGGCTTTGTAAACAAATCAATGGACCATCTTTCCAGCCTCCACTATCCTCACTTTAAGATCCATATACCTATCCTTGTTTTGATTCTTGCTGAGAAACTCAATAGGCAACCAATCAATCTAAGACACAAGACACTTTCAATTATTTATAAAGACAGCCCCAACATGCTTAAACCCCTGAATTCAGCCCCAGTTTAGTTTCCATTTTGGGGCTCCTACCCTCCCAAAAGGTACTGTTTTGCTTGTAATTAAGCCTGTCTGCTCTTTCTGTTTCGTTTTGTTTTTTTGTTTGTTGTTGTTTGTTTTGTTTTGTTTTTTGCTGTAATTCTGATCTTAAATAATAAAGCTTGGTGCATTCATTCCTCTTACTTGTTTTGATTGGCAGTTCAGGGATGGCAATGCTTTGCTGCTCCCTGGGTTTGAATCTACACTGAGAATTGGTCTCTGCCGTTTCACTGTTGAGCCTCTTATAGCCAAGCTGGCTTTGTTTATCCAGGAAGAAACAAAACTTTTTTCAATTTCTCTCTAGGACTTGGGAAATTATAAGCTAAGAGCATATGGTGCCATAGCCAACCTATTTCTGCAGTAGTTCCCCAAACAAATTAAAAGTTTAATATTCAATGGTTCCCATTGATTTTTTGGGAGGTTCTGAATAGGGTCTCACTCTAGCCCATGCTAACCTGGAGTTCACTATGTATTCTCTAGTTGGCTTTGAACTCACAGAAATCCTCCTACTTCCCCCCCTCCAAGTGCTGGGATTAAAGGTGTACACTTCCGAGAGATAAAATCATGATTCCTGATTTAAGAATTCTTATATTATTTGATAGTTATCCTAAATTTAATCTATTAAGTAAGAGGTCATGTAGTCCTTAGCTTTGAAAACTAATTTTTGTACCTTTTTTTAATATATAAAGGAGATATAGCCACGAGGCATTCTGAACTAATGAAAATATACTTAATAGGATCATATTTGGAAATATTGGGATTGTTATAATTCGGGTTCACTTTCAGAAGTTCATATTCTATTTTAAAAATTCATTTTCTTTCCATTCTTTCATTATTAAATAAAATATTAGTAATCTAATATTTATATACCTAAAGCATTCCAGATAATGAGTAGCTTTGCCACTTAATTCTACCAAAATAGAAGCAAAAGTAATTATTTCAATTATTTCAAAGAGGCTCTCATCATAACTACCTGAAAAGGT
>PVHP010030809.1:11517-21524 GCA_004024765.1 Zapus hudsonius | reverse complement strand
TCTCTCTCTCTCTCTCTCTCTCTCTCTCTCTCTCTCCTTGGAAATAAATGAATAAAATATTTTTAAAAGCTTGCATGATAGGGGTACACCAGGGTTGGGGGACCCTAGGGGTCAGCCCACTCTTCTGGGATACTTATCCAACCTCAGCAATCCCAACCCCTACCTTTCGGGCACCCACCATGTCTGGGAGGTGGATACTCAGTTGCTACAAATCACTTTGCTCTGTTTCGGTGTGGTCAGGCTGCTAGAATGTACCAGCAGAGGCAAGATCAGGGCCTCAGGCTTCCAAGGCTTCGAGCGCTCCCGGGTCTCCCTGGGATCTCTTGTCCACTCGCACCACCCACTCGTTTAGTTGGAGGACCTTTCATGAAGCCGTTGTCCTAACTAGCCTTTCAGTTTAACTTCTGTTCTATAAAGATCTTGCATCTTCTGCCCTATGGGGTAACAATAACCTGGAGCTTAGTTCCTTGGACCCCAAGGGTATCATAATGGACGGTCCTATGTCGACGTGTTTCGTCCTAGGTGATCATCCTCACAGCCCCCATCTCCTCCTCCCAGCAGTGGTGCGGGGAGGCCAGGGCAAAGTGTTCACTGACTTCCAAGGTCATCGGGCAGACTTTGACCTCTCCACTGGAGACTCTTCTGCTGGGGTTGCATCTGGCAAAGCACCCCACTGCAGCATCCAGATCTCAAACTCAGTACAATGGAGGCACACTGGGGGGTTCAATCCTGCCTGTGCCAACTAGAAGCTGTGTGCCTGCCGTCAGGCCTGGTGGAGTTTCTCAGAAAGCTGAGGGTCGATTGAACATTTGAGCTCAGGGGTCCCTACGATCACTCAGAAGGGAAAGGAACTTGCTAGCAAAGCCTGTTGGCCAGATTAAGTTGCTTAGCACATGCAGAAAGCCAGACCCAAAAAACGGTTACCTGAAAATGCCAGCTGTCCACGTGCTTTCCTCTGTGAGAGCAGAGCCCCGAAGACACGCAGGCCGTCCTGGGCTCAGAGAGCCGGAGAACAGTCTGTGAGTGAATGGCTCTGCACATGCTTCAGTCCTGTGACCAGTGGCCTTCTCTTCAGACAATGGTAATGGCCACAGAATTACACCCTTATGTGACACTTGTTTTCTGGGGACAGTGTCTGGGTGATGCTGAGTGTTTAATGTAGTGTTCTTGAGTAAGTTAACCTATCTGTAAAGAGCAAAAAATAAATAAATAGGGCTGGAGAGATGGCTCAGCGGTTAAGGCACTTGCCTCCAGTGCCTAAGGCCCCCGGTTCAATTCCCCAGGACCCACATAAGCCAGACCCACAAGGTGGACCCTGATGTTCTCTCTCTCTCTCTCTCTCTCTCTCTCTCTCTCTCTCTCTCTCTCTCTCCTTGAAAAATGAATAAATAAAAAAATTTAAAAATAAGTAAATAAAAATCAATAAATAAGTAGTTTAGCGGTTTTAGGCACTTGTTACCAAAAACCTGCCATCCTGATTTTGAGTCCCACTTCCCAGGTAAAGCCAGAGGCACAAAGTCCTTCATGGTTTGGAGTTCCTTTCAGTGTCAAGACGCCCTAATGTGCCCATTTCGTCTCTGTTTTTGTCTCTCTAGATGACGGTCCCCAGAGATAAACAAATAAAAATGTTGTTTCAAAAAGTGGCACATTCAAGCCAGACATGGTGGTGCTCGCCTTCAATCCCAGCACTTGGGAGGCAGAGGCAGGAGGGTCGCTGTGAGTTCAAGGCCACCCTGAGACCACATAGTAAATTCCAGGTCAGCCTGGGCTAGAGCGAGACCCTACCTCAAACAAACAAACAAACAAACAAACCCAAATAGAATATCCAGAGACATTGTCCCCTCTTCCTCCCTCAAGAAAAAGCGGTCTGCCGGGTATGGTGGCCCACCCCTTTAATCCCAGCACTCGGGATGCAGAGGTAGGAGGATCACCATGAGTTCAAGGCCACCCTGAGACTCCATAGTGAATTCCAGGTCAGCCTGGGCTAGAGCGAGACACTATCTCGAAAAGCCAAAAAAAGAAAGAAAGAAAGAAAGAAAGAAAGCAAGAAAGAAAGAAAGAAAGAAAGAAAGAAAGAAAGAAAGAAAGAAAGAAAGAAAAAGCGGTCTTCTGCTTGCAGTTCATAGGCCTCCATCCCTTCCCAGCAAAGCCACTGAGGAGGGTTCTCAGGGGAATCGGGGCAGGAGGAGGGAAATGGGGGTACCAACACAGGAACTGTAAACACAGAGTCCTACTTACTAATAATAAATAAGGGGGAAACAAATAGAATAAAATGAAGTAAAGTAAAATTGAAAAGGGCTGGAGAGATGGCTCAGCGGCTCAGGGTGCTGTCTTGCAAAGCCTGAGGGCCTGGGTTCAACCCCATAGGACCCATGTTAGAGCCCCAGACACAAGGTGGTACAGTTTTCCGGAGTTCATCTGCAGTGGCAGAAGGTCTTGGCACACTCATTCCTTCTCTTTTTCTCTCTGCCTCTCCTCCTACCCCCACCCCCGCTTGCAAATAGAAATTTAAATCGGGTTGGGAGGAGCAAGAGGGCACTCCTTGTCCACCCCCATGTCACCCCAGTACTAAAGGGACAAGTTCTCCCCAAGGGAAACAGGGATGGGATGAGGTGGACAGAGTAGGACAGAAAATGGGGATCATCTCGTCTGGGGAACTTGGTGGAGGAGGGCTTCCTGGAGGAGGTGTGTTAGGATGTGTGTGGAAACCATTGACGTTCTCCTGCAATAATGACAGGTAGGAAAAAGAAAATGTAATAAAATGGCATTTATAGCCGGGCGTGGTGGCGCACGCCTTTAATCCCAGCACTCGGGAGGCAGAGGCAGGAGGATCACCATGAGTTCAAGGCCACCCTGAGATAGTGAATTCCAGGTCAGCCTGGACTAGAGCGAGACCCTACCTCAAAAAACCAAAAAAACAAACAAACAAAAAATGGCATTTATGTGGAGGAAAGGGAAGGGTGACGCTTGGAGACCCAGAGAGGCCGAGGGGCACAATTTGCGTTTCCTTTCTCTGGGGACATGTCACCCGGGATTCAGCGGTAGGGACCGCGCAGGACGGTTACCTGGAGCGCGGTCCCGGGGGTCACCTGGCTGTCGGGCCGGCGGCGGCGGGCGCCCGGGGCCCGGGCCGCAGTGTCGCCGCAGCGCCAGCCCCGCCCTCGGCCGCCGCTCCGCCCGCCCCGCACCGCGGCCCCGCGCCGATCCGCAGGCCCGTGCGCAGCCAGGTGAGCGAGCGCCGCGGTCGGTCCGCGCTCTCGGGGCTCCCGGGGGGACCCCAGGCCCAGGAGCCGGGGGTGCGGGGGGCGGGCGCGAGGCGGAGCGCCTGCGATCGGTCTCGGGCTGCTGGATGCGCAAAGGCTGGGCGAGCGGACCGGAGGGCGGCCCGGGGCGCGCTGGGGGAGGTCGCGAACAGAGCTCCCCAAACTTGAATCCGGGCCGGGGGCACCTCTCCCCGCCCACCCCCACTCTCCAGGGGTGAAGAGACTTTGGGCACCTGGGCGCGGTCATTGGATGGCTCTCAAGTGGTGGCGTCCCAGGGACAGGCTCCTGGTGGGGAACTGGCCAGCAGGTGGACAACTTCTGGGCTCTCTGCAGATTGGGGATCCCTCCCTACCTGGGCAAGAAACTTTGCCTTTGAGTCGAGGACTGGGCCCACAGCATCGGTCTCCCAACAGTTCTCTAGACCCTTGGGCAGAGCAGGGGAAGCCAGGACCTCTGCAGCGCGTCCAGGGAGGGGACAGGTAGGGCGTCGGGCGGTTGCTGGCTCAGGTTTATAGGCATGCCTTGGTCCTAAGTAGAGGAAAGAGTCCAGACACACCTAAGTGGTTTTGGGTGTCTGCCCGTCATCTTGTAACAGGCAGGTAAGGTCAGGGGCCATCCCCACACTGGCCTCCTTCCTTCTGGGCCCCATGTCCTCCTCCCCGCCCCCCACCTCGCCTGGACAGCTAGATCAAGTGGATCTCAGCCCTGCCTCAGTAGAGACTTCAGGAAGAACTTCCAGGGAAAACCTGGGGCCAGCTGACTGTGGGGCGGACTGTGGGGAGGTTGTCGTAAACAGGGCAGGCTACTTCTTTGTCTTGGGCCTTCCAAAGTCTACCTCGTCCCAAACTTGGGTGATCTGTTTACCAGCTACTTGATCTCACTGACTCTCCCAGCTTGCAGGGCCCTGGAGTGACAGAGGGCTCTGCTCCTCTTAGAGCTTACTAGCATGGGAAGCTAGGGAAGACCAAATACACCCCTCAAGGCTGCTTAACCTTGACGAGTGAGTCCTTGGACCCCAGTCTCTCCATCTGCTGTGGGCATGGTCTCTAGGATGGGGGGTGGGGGGAGCTGCTGCAGGAGCGTGATGGAGCCCTGTGCCTGGCTTCCCTCTCCCCTAACCCTCATTAGTCTCGGGCTGTCTGCCCACTTTTGATCCCCGTGGGGTTGAGTTTCCCTGCTCAGGAACCAATGGCCTAGTCTAGCCCCACACCACCAGCTCTTCCTGGCCACACACTAGGAGGAGGGTTTAGGAGGAGGGCTGGACTGCGGCCGCCTCCTGGCCCCTGGCCCTCCCTGCCCTGTGTCCAAGGCCCAGCAATCCCAGTCCACTGCTGCTGCTGGGGCCAGGGAGCAGAGGCTGCCTTGAGAGGAAGTGGGTGACCAGAGGCTGCCAAGCCGGCAGGAGGCTAAAACTAGGGTAAGCCCCTTGTCACTACCATCCCAGGAAGGAGGGCTCTGGCTTACCCAAGGTGACTCGGGGTTTGACTTCTGAGGAAAATGGAGGGTCCCAGAGTCCTAGACTTGTGAGATTTGGAGAGGAAAGGCCAGGACTGGCTGCATGGAAGACCAGCAGAGGACACAGCCCAAGCTAAGGCTGTTCCAGAAGCCTCTAGGCTGCCCCTGGCTCTGTGCATCGCAGATCACTGCCACCCTGTCTCCTCTGCAGGTCTAGAAGCACCTCCAGCTGGAATGGCTCCAGCATCTCCGAGGGCCACAGGGGTCCATCCCCACGGGTGACACCCTAGACCTCCAGCACCTGGCCATCTGTGCTCCCATAGGCCAGTCCTCAGGCCGCTCGCCATGGGTGGCTGCTTTTCCAAGCCCAAACCAGGTACCTCCTCCTCTCTGATGGCCTCCCCCCCCCCTGCACTCTTCCAGCCTCCAAAGTAGGTCAAGCTAGGCAGGAGCCCAGAATGCTAATGCGCTATAGACAGGAGGGGGTGGGGACCTTGGGGAGGCTCTGCTGGACCCCTCTGTCGTGGGACTGTAGGTGCTAGTGGTGGGAATAGTAGCTGATCCACTTGGGAAATGGGAGGAGAGGGCTTCTCTTGTGCCAAGCTGAGGAAGGGGCTGTATCCCTGAAGGATGGAGGAAAGGGGCTTTAGGGACACACATGGCCACTGTGTGGGCCTTCTGAGTCTCAGCTTTCCCCTTCAAAATGGGCCTGACCACCCTTTTTTAAAAAAATATTTTATTTATTCATTTTCAAGCAGAGAGCTAGAGAGAGAGAGAGAGAGAGAGAGAGAGCACCAGGGCCACCACCTTGTGGATCTGGCTTATGTGGTCCTGGGGAATTTTTTTTTTTTACATTTTATTTATTCATTTTCAAGCAGAGAGAGAGAGAGAGAGAGAGAGAGAGAGAGAGAGAGAGAGAGAGAGAACACCAGGGCCACCACCTTGTGGATCTGGCTTGGGGAATTGAACCCTGGGCCTTAGGCACTGGAAGCAAATGACTTAACCACTGAGCCATCTCTCCAGCCCGGTCCTGACCACCCTTATCTCTGAAGCTGTCTGGGAGGATACTGTCTTCAGGCTGGTTGGTCCCTATCATCTTTACCTCTTCTGACTTCCCGTGGCCTCTCTTTGCCTGTGTACCAGCCTCCACCAGGAGGCTCCTGCTGGGTTAGGATCATTCCAGAATTAATGATGACTTTGGGTCGGCCCTTCCACTAGATGCCCGTGTCTTTGGACCTCTCCCTCTGGCCCCCACTTCCCTGCTACTCTACTCACAACATCCGGGGAAGCAGGAACTACAGCCGTGGCAGAAACTGAGAAACTGAGGCTTGCAGAGGCCTTCAGAGCCCAGTCAGTATTCAGCCTGCCCCCTCCAAACTTGCCAACCCGCCTGGCCGCTCGCCTCTGCTGTCCTGCCCAGCTCTCCTTACCTGATACCATCAGCTCTGTTACCTTTGAGCTTTTTCTTCCTTTCTTGGGTTTGAGGTAGAACTTGGGGACGGGAGCAGAGCCACCCAAAAGGACCACCCTCATCTGCCCAGGTCCCTCTGTCCTCGCCTCAGGCATGACCACCTAGTGCCTTGAGTTGTTTTTCTCTTCCAAGTGGGCAGTGTTGTTGTGCCATCGGGTCCCACGGCCAGAACTGTGGCACTGCTGGGCTGGCAGGAGACTACGCCACCTGTAGTTTCTGTTAAATAAGCCAAAAGAGCTGGCCTACCAGGGACCCCTGGCTCCACAACATTTCTGGTTTGGAGTCTGGTGATGGCCCTTTTCTCTCTGTCTCTATTTTTTTTTTTTTACCTGTGTCTTCCAAATGCTTGGGTTATTACAGGCATGTGTCATCCACACCTAATGTGTTGGTTTTTTTTGTTTGTTTGTTTTTTGGTTTTTTTTTGTTGTTGTTGTTGTTTTTTCGAGGTTAGGGTCTCGCTCTAGCCCAGGCTGACCTGGAATTCACTATGTAGTCTCAGGGTGGCCTTGAACTCACAGCGATCCTCCTACCTCTGCCTCCCAAGTGCTGGGATTAAAGGCATGCACCACCACGCCCAGCTTCCTAATGTATTTTAATTTTTAAATTTTTCTTTATTTATAAGAGAAAGTGAGAGAATGAGAGAATGGGTACACCAGAGCCTCTTGCCACTGCAAACAAACTCCAGATGCATGTGCCATATTGTGCATCTGACTTTATGTGGGTACTGGAAAGTTGAACCCGGGTCATCAGGCTTTGCAAAAAAAATGCCTTGAGCCACTAAGCTATCTCTCCAGCCCCCTAATTTTAACATTTTATTTTAAGGGTTGAGTAGCTTATTTTGGCTCACGGTGTGAGGAGATCAGTCGATTGTGGCGGGGAAGGCTTTGGAAGCTGGAAGGCTCCATAGCTGGTTACATCATGCCTCTTTTTTTTTTTTAGTATAATTCATATATACAATTTATTTATTTATTTAAGAGATAAGAGAGAGAAGGAAGCGGGGCATGCCAGGGCCACTTGCCACTGCACAGGAACTGCAGATGCTCATGTTACTTTGCGCACCTGGCTCAGCAGGCTTTATAAGCAAGTGCCTTTAACTGCCGAGTCAGTGCTCCAGACCCTTTTTTTAAAATTTTATTTATTCATTTTCAAGCAGAGAGAGAGAGAGAGAGAATGCACCAGGGCCACCACCTTGTGGTCTGGCTTATGTGGGTCCTGGGGAATTGAACCCGGGGCCTTAGGCACTGGAGGCAAGTGCCTTTAACTGCTGAGCCATCTCTCCAGCCCATAGACCCCTTTTTTTTTGAGACAAGGTCTCACTATGTTGCTCATACTGGTCTCAAACTGGCCGGCCATCCCCACCACCCAGAAGCACTGCTAAGAACTTGAGTTCTGAAGCCTCAAGCCAGTCTGGCCCCTTCTGGCTGTGTGGCCTTGGGCAGGTGATCGCCCGTGTTTTCCTTTGTGAAATGGGGCAGCTGTGCCTGGCTCTGGCCCTGGTGTGCAGGAAGCATTGCAGGCCTCCAGGGCTTAGGTTCTGGGTAGCAGAGGCAGGCTCAGGCCGCAGGGTTCAAGCGAGAATCAGGCAGCCGCTCAGTGGTGGTGAGCAGGGCCACGGGAAGAGCAGAGCAAGCAGAAGACCTGTGTGTACATTTCCCCCTTTCTGTGGCCCTCTTGGTGGCTCTGAGGCTCAGCGAACCTCAGGACCTGCTTCCTGAGCCCCTCCCTTGTGTTCTGTACTTTGTTCCCAACAAGAAGACTTAAGCCAGTACTTTACTAGCTCAGAACAGATAGGAAATCCAGCGCTTTGGACATTTGGTCACTTACCTGCCTTTAATATATATATTTTAAATATTTTATTTATCCATTTTCAAGGAGAGAGAGAGAGAGAGAGAGAGAGAGAGAGAGAGAGAGAGAGAGAGAGAGAACACACCAGGGCCACCACCTTGTGGGTCTGGCTTATGTGGGCACTGGGAAATTGAACCCGGGTCCTTAGGCACTGGAGGCAAGTGCCTTAACCGCTGAGCCATTTCTGCAGCCCACCTTTAATATATTTTAAAAATTTGCTTATTTAAAAAATTGCTTATTTATTTGCAGGCAGAGAGAGAGACAGAAACAGAGACAGAGAGACAGAGAGAGAGAGAGAGAGAGAGAGAGAGAGAGAGAGAGAGAGAGAGAGAGAGAGTATGGGCACGCCCGAGCGAGCTTCTGGCCAGTGCAAAGGAACTCCAGCGCATGCACCACTTTGTGCCTCTGGCTTTATGTGGACACTGGGGAATCGAATCCTGGGTTGTTAGGCTTTGCAGGCAAGTGTCCTAACCACTGAGCAGTCTCTCCAGCCCCTACTTTTGAGGAATGAAAGAGGCTGCCAAGAGGCCCCGAGCTAGTTCGTTAAACACCATTACCAGGGCTGGAGTGTATGTGGAGCTTAGTGGTGGCGGAGTGAGTGCTCACCGTGAAGATCTTGGGCCAAAGAAACCTCTACACAGCTTCATCTAGGGAACTTCTATGCTCGTTATACATATGGTCACCAATCAGGTAGATGTCATTTCCTTTTTCTTTTTTTCTATATTTTAAAAATATTTTTATTGCTGGGCGTGTTGGCGCACGCCTTTAATCCCAGCACTCGGGAGGCAGAGGTAGGAGGATCATCATGAGTTCAAGGCCACCTGAGACTAGAGAGTTAATCCCAGTTCAGCCTGGGCTAGAGTGAGACCCTACCTCAAAAAAACGAAAAAAAAAATATTTTTATTTACTTGTGAGGAGGAGAGAGAGAGAGAGAGAGAGAGAGAGAGAGAGAGAGAGAGAGCATGGGCATGCCAGGGCCTCCCACTACTGTAACTGAACTCCATATACACGCGCCACCTTGTGCATCTGGCTTTACCTGGATCCTGGGGAATCGAACTTGGCTCATTAGGCTTTGCAGACAAGTGCCTTAACCACTGAGCCATCTCTCCAGCCCTGACTTAGATGTTTTGAGACCCAAGACAGGCTCTGTGGGCAGCTGGGACCATGGAGTGAGCAGACCCTCTCCTCAGTGCCCTTCCGCCACGGCTCCTGACTTAATAGTGTCCCAGGGGACCATAAGTGAGCATTGGCGCCTTCTGGATGGAGGCAAGGGATGAGGTCAGTTTGGCTTGGCAGCGATCAGCCACCCCCCACGGGCTGTTCCTGTGAACTCCCACAGTTCTCACTGCTGATGTCAGCTAAGCCTGATGTAGTTTTCTTTCGAATTCTTCCAAAAACATTCTAAGACCATTACATAAAGTGTGTTAAGATGGAGAACCACCCCCCCACTCACCCACCGACAGACATGGCAGTCTGTCTACAGTGTGGCTTCAGGCTCCTGTATCTTCTGTACCAGGTCCAGTGCCCGCCCGGGGCCTGAGCTGGAGCGGGACTTAGACCAGAAGGAAAAGATGCCCGAGCCCTCTGCAGGCCTGGGAGCTTGGGTGGCCACGGCCCAGTAACCTGCTCAGGCGAAGGCCGGGAAATGGGACCTGGCAGCCAGGCTGGGCTCTTGGGGCCCTTTTGTGAGGTGGAGGAGTTCTGAGATCAAAGCAAGAGTCTGGAGGCTGCGGGGCCTTGGGGAAGGAGAGGGGAGCCACCGCTCACTGCTCCCTCATCAGCCCACGCTGTGCCAGAGGCTAAGCGCCCTCCTCCTGCTGCTGGAACCCCGGGGAAGCCGGATTACCACCGCTCAGAATTCTGTTTATTGTTCCCTTCTAATTAGAAAAATACCCCAGGCACATCACAGAGAATTTAGAAAATGCAGAAAAGTTTAATAAGAAAATGTCAGGGCTGGAGTTGGAGAGATGGC
>PVHP010030809.1:0-11417 GCA_004024765.1 Zapus hudsonius | reverse complement strand
AAACAGGGAGCTCCAGGTTCAGTGAGAAACTCTATCTCAGGAAAATGAGATGAAGACTGGAAGACACCACACATCTTCCTCTGGCTTCACACTGCACTCACACAAAGGGAAGGAAGGAAGGAAGGAAGAAAGGAAGGAAGGAAGGAAGGAAGGAAGGAAGGAAGGAAGGAAGGAAGGAAGGAAAGAAGGGAGCAAGGAAGGAAGGGATTAAGGAAGGAAGGAAGGGAGCAAGGGCAGGTCAGTCTCTGGCGACCTGCATCCTGGCCCCATGGGCACTGTGCAGCCCATGTGTGGTGGCTGTGAGGCCGCTCCTCTGTACTGATCACATGACCCCTGGCAGCCTCACTACCAGGACTCCAGACCCTGTAACAAAGATGCCAACCATTCCGGGCTTGGTCAATGATGAATGAATCCCCAAATGGTGAGCGGAGCTCCTTAAGAAGTTGGAGTGCTCTCTACTACTTGGCTTTTGTTGTTGTTGTTTATTTCAAGGCAGAGGCTCACTGTAGCCCAGGCTGACCTGGAACTCATTCTGAAACCCAGGCTCTTCTCAGACTCACAGTGATGGGATTAAAGACATGCACTACCATGCCTGGCTCAGCTCTAGATTTTTGTATTAAAAAAAATTTTTTTTAGCCGGGGGTGGTGGCGCACGCCTTTAATCCCGGCACTCAGGAGGCAGAGGTAGGAGGATTGCCATGAGTTCAAGGCCACCCTGAGACTACATAGTGAATTCCAGGTCAGCCTGGGCTAGAGCAAGACCCTACCTCAAAAAACCAAAAAAATGAAAAAATAATTTAAAAAAATTTATGAGCCGGGCATGGCAGCGCACATCTTTAATCCCAGTACTCGGGAGGCAGAGGTAGGAGGATTGCCATGAATTCCAGGTCAGCCTGAGCCCTACCTAAAAAAACCCCAATATTCATCTATCTATCTCTCTCTCTCTCTCTCTATCTATCTATCTATCTATCTATCTATCTATATATATATAATGGGCTGAAGATACGGCTTAGTGTTTAGGCACTTGCCTGCAAAGCCTAATGACTCAGGTTTAATTCCTGAGTACCCACGTAAAGCCAGATGCACAAAGTGGCGCATGCATCTGGAGTTTGTTTGCAGCGGGATGGAGGTCCTGGTGCACCCATTCTCTGTCTCTCTTCTCTCTGTCTCTCTCTGCTTGCAAATCAATAAATAAAAATGTTTAAAGGAAGAGGAGGCTTAAGTGGAAGGAGCTATGCTCTGTGACCTCCCCTCCCCTAAATAATTTTTTTTCTGGTTATTTTGGTAGGGTCTCACTCTAGCACCACGCCCAGCCCCTCGCTAGTTTTGTCATTGGAAAAGAAAAGGTGTGGGCTGGGACTAGAGCTCAGGAGAGTGCGCCCCTAACACTCGGGAGGGAGGCCCTGGATTCTCCAAAAAGAAGAATATAGGAAGAAGTGAGCTGAAGTTCATCCCAGAGTGCTGTGGGGAGGGAGCCTAGGGTCACAGCCAGGGCTGATGGCTGGCCCCACCTACAGTGGAACTCAAGATTGAGGTGGTGCTCCCTGAGAAGGAGAGGGGCAAGGAGGAGCTGTCGGCCAGTGGGAAGGGCAGCCCCCGGTCTTACCAGGGCAACGGCACAGCTCGCCACTTCCATGAAGAGGAGCGCCTGCCTGCGCCACACTCCTACCCCAGCCCTCAGGACTGCGTGGAGGCCGCTGTTTGCCATGTCAAAGACCTGGAGAATGGCCAGTGGGTGCTGCGCTGGGAGGGTTGCATGAGGGACTGAGCTGGGATGGGGGTCGGGAAGGGGTCCTGGCTCCTGGTTGGCCTGGGTGCAGCCCCTGAGGGGCCCTGGAGGGAGGTGCCCGGCAGTGGGAGCATGAGCCCGGTGTCTGGCCTGACCTCTGAGCACAGCTCCTCATCAGGATGCGGGAAGTGGAGCTGGGCTTGGGGAAGGTGTTGCTGGTGAAAGACAACGGAGAATTCCATGCTCTGGGCCACAAGTGTCCGCACTATGGGGCGCCCCTTGTGAAAGGTGAGAAAGGTGGGGTGCACATGGAGGTGGGTCTTCATCTGAGTGGGGTGTCCTGGCCTATGAAGAGGTCCAGCACATGGCTGGGACTCCAGAATCCCTAGAGAGCAACTTCTGGGCAGGGCTCTACCCTGGCACCTCTTCCAGGTGTGCTGTCTCGTGGTCGGGTTCGCTGTCCTTGGCACGGCGCCTGCTTCAACATCAGTACCGGAGACCTCGAAGACTTCCCAGGCCTGGACAGTCTGCACAAGTTCCAGGTGGGGCTGGGAGTGTGGGGCGGTCGGCGACTCGGCCGTGGCATCAGGGACTGATTGGTGCTGGCAATGCTGCCCTCGCAGGTGAAGATTGAGAAGGAGAAGGTGTTTGTTCGAGCCAGCAAGCAGGTAACAACAGAGTGACTCAGGGATCAGGAGGTGGGGGGGGAGCATCGGGGCTCAGAGAAGACCAAGTTCTGCGATGACAGAGTGGAAATGAGACTGGGCTGGAACCTTGGGACCCGAACTCCCAGCTGCTCCTTACCCTCCACCACTCCAGGCTCTGCAAACACAGAGAAGGACAAAAGTGATGGCCAAGTGCATCTCTCCAAGTGCTGGGCACAGTGGCAGCACCAACGTGCTCATTGTGGGTGCAGGTTGGTAAAAAGGGACAGGGAGAGGCTTGAAGGATAAGACAGACACGGTCTTTGGCTCATGGCCTTTCTCTCAGGTGCCGCAGGCCTGGTGTGTGCCGAGACGCTACGGCAGGAGGGCTTCTCGGACAGAATTGTCCTGTGCACGCTGGATCGGTACCTGCCCTATGACCGAGCCAAGCTCAGCAAGGTAGGACAGGGCTGGGGGTTACCCTTATCCCTCTGGGTCCCCGTCATGCTTGCTCGTAACCCCTTGAGATCTGGCCAGCTGCCTCTTTATTCCACTGTGATGCCCCCAAGGAGATCTGGATGTGTTCATTTCTTTTTTTTTTTAATATTTTATTTATTCATTTTCAAGGAGAGAGAGAGAGAGAGCACCAGGGCCACCACCTAGTGGGTCTGGCTTATGTGGGTACTGGGGAATTGAACCAGGGGCCTTAGGCACTGGAGGCAAGTGCCTTAACCACTAAGCCATCTCTCCAGCCCTGGATGTGTTCGTTTCTGTGTGACTCAGAGATGGTCTCACCTTCCCTGGGCTCCATGTCTTCTGCTATAAAATGGGACAGTGGCCATCTGGCCCTGCCTCAAGTTGGTCATGTCCCTCAGTCCCTGGACACACAGCCTGAGCAGCTAGCCCTGAGGCCCAAGGAGTTCTTCCGGGCCTATGGCATCGAGGTGCTCACCGAGGCTCAGGTAAGAGGCCAAGGAAAAGGTTTGAGGAAACCACGAAGGACATGAGGCCCTGTGGACTCCTGGGGTGTACCCTCTGGTCCCCTGCCTAGGACTCACCACTGGGCCTTCTTGGCACGGCCATAGGTGTTCACAAAGCCCCTGATCAGGGCTGGGACCAGAGAGTCTGGTGTGCCTTGGGAGTGTAAAGAGGGCTTTGAGAGGCTGGTGGTCCCAGAAGCTCAGACCCTGTGGCTGCTGCTCAGAAGCCTAGATGGACTGGGAGGGGGTCTTGTGGAACCCAGAAGTGGACCCCAAGGTCCAGGCCCGTGTTGGGGCATCACTCTGCCTGGCGGGGGTTGCAGGTAGTCACAGTGGATGTGAGAAACAAGAAGGTCGTCTTCAAGGATGGCTTCAAGCTGGAGTACAGCAAGCTGCTGCTGGCACCGGGGAGCAGGTGGGAGCATGTCTCCTACCTCAGTGGATAGAGGTGGGGCATGGGGCAGGAAGGGAGGGCTCACGGTGCCTCTGCCTCTCAGCCCCAGGACCTTGAGCTGCAAAGGTAAAGAGGTGGAGAACGTGTTCACCATTCGGACACCCGAGGATGCCAATCGGGTGGTGCGGCTGGCCTGGGGCCGCAACGCTGTTGTCGTGGGAGCTGGCTTCCTGGGTGAGTGGCCCGAGTAGATGAGGGTGGTGATCAGCCCTGGGCCGGCCCCAGGCCCTCCCTGCACGCCCCCATCCCCACCGCAGGGATGGAGGTGGCCGCCTATCTGACGGAGAAGGCCCACTCCGTGTCCGTGGTGGAGCTGGAGGACACGCCCTTCCGGAAGTTCCTGGGGGAGCGAGTGGGTCGGACCCTCATGAAGGTGAGCCCACTGGCCCCTCGGTACCCCTGGTGTCCAGCCTGGCTCCTGGCCAGGCCCTCACCGCGCCCACCTGCTTGCACAGATGTTTGAGAGCAACCGAGTTAAGTTCTACATGCAGACCGAGGTGCTGGAGTTCCGGGCCCAGGAGGGAAAGGTGGGCCTTTCTGCCCCACCCCCACCCACGCTGTCCCCCACAATCTCCCACGCCCAGGGCTGACCCGCCCCCACCTCTCCCCCAGCTGCAGGAAGTGGTGTTGAAGAGCAGCAAGGTCCTTCGGGCTGACGTCTGCGTGGTGGGCATTGGTGAGTAGGTGGGCACGAGGATACCTGTGAGCAGAGCCATACCCACGTGCTCTCAAATGACCTCGGACCCTTCTCTAAGCCACCTCTGGAAAATGTGGATCCCGTTTGTACGCACTTCTCAGGCTGCTGGGAAACATGGTAGCTTAGCCCAGGCCTGTCTTGGAGCAGGTGCCCAGGGACTGAACTCAACTCCACCACCTGCCCTGGATGAGCTGCAGGACACTCTGACATGACACTTTAGGGAGGGGCAGACTGGGAGGTAGCAAGAGCCGAGAACCGGACTGTGGACCCCTGTCTGCGGGGTTGGGGTGGGGTGTCCTGGAACTCTACTTCAAGCAGATTCCTGAAGGTGGTAGGGGCAGAGGAGACAGGAGGGTGAAGGCCCCAGGGGGCAGCCTGGGGGTGATTTCTCTGGGCAAAAATGGAGGGAAGGGTGCACACAGTGGCCTCTGTCCTATCAGGTGCGGTGCCCGCCACAGGCTTCCTGAGGCAGAGTGGCATTAGTCTGGATTCCCGAGGTTTCATCCCTGTCAACAAGGTGGGGCTGGGTGAGGAGGGCAGGTGCCGGTGGGCATGGCTGGAGTCTTAGCCAGCCCCCTGACCCGTCCATGGGGCACTGGACTCTCCCGACACAGATGATGCAGACCAACATCCCAGGCGTGTTTGCTGCTGGCGATGCTGTCACCTTCCCCCTGTCTTGGAGAAACAACCGGAAAGTGAACATCCCACACTGGCAGATGGCACATGCTCAGGGTACGGCAGGCAGCCATGCCTCCTGCAGACCGGCTCCTCAGCGGCAGGGCTGGGTCTCCAGTTTGGTGTTAGGTACTCGAGGCTTCGCAGGAGCGCTTGTCTGCCCGCCAGCATCCACCAGTTAACCGAGCAAGCCATGCGGCCATCTTCAGAGACCCTCTTTAAAAATATATATTATTTAGTTATTTCAAAGGAGAGAGAGAGAGAGAGACTTTACTTTTGCTCTTTCTTTAAAAAATTATTTATAAAACCAGGCATGGTGGCACGTGCCTTTAATCCCAGCACTCAGGAGGCAAAGGTAGGAGGATTGTGAGTTTGAGGCCAGCCTGGGACTACGGGTGAGTTCCAGGTCAGCCTGGGCTAGAGTGAGACCCTACCTTTAAAAAAAAAAACAAGAAAATATATGAGACCAAGAAAGAGAATGAATGGCTGTGCCAACTCTAGACATATATGCCACTTTGTGCATCTGGCATTTATGCATGGGTACTGGGGAATTGAACCCAGACAGCAGGCTTTGGAAGCAAGTACCATCTCCCCTGGTCATCCTTTTGCTCTCAAGGATGTATCTTTGGAAGACTTTCTCCCCGACCTTTGTGATTGCCCTGCAGGACAACAGGATTTCATAGGCAAGCTTCCTACTCAGGGGCTGTGTCTCTGGGGGCACTAGACTATCTGTGAGTTCAACTGCCTCATTCAGACCCCCTGGAGACAGCCATCTAGCCCAGGCTCAGTGGAAACATAACGTTTTTTTTTTGTGGAAGAGCATTCCTCTCTGAAATGGGGGTAGCCAGGAGTCCAGCATGGGTGGTCACCCTGAGCCTTCCTTGCCAACTGCACATGTTTGGTCTAAGCCCCTAAGCTGCAGGTACCAGCATGCTAGCTGCCTCAGGGCCTTAAGAGAGGATCTCTAGACTTCTGGTCTGGGACAAGGGACTTCCCAAGTGTGTCCATCTTTCCCTCTCTTCTGTCCTTAGCATTATCTGCAGGTCTGTTGCCTGAAATTACATTTCAGATATCAATTTCTGCTTAAATTTAAGGTCTAAAGTTGTTACAAGATCATAAGGAACCAAAGACCAATTGTGAGGCAAATATCATTAGGATTTAGGGCCTGTTCCAGGGAGTCTGAGTACCCCACAGTGTAGTTTTGGGGCTCACGTGTGGTTATCATCCCTATTTCCCTGCCGTCGATGTGCCTCCCTTTCAGCCTCGCCGTGTCTGATGAGATGTGTGGGCTGCTGAAATGGTAAAGCAGTGGTCACACCTGCCAGCAGCCTCTAGTTGGGCTGAGGGCAGGCAGCGTGGGGTGATAGGGGCAAGGGTTGGGGCTCTCTCACCATGTTGGGTCTTGCAGGGCGTGTGGCAGCCCAGAACATGCTGGCACAGGAAGCGGAGATCAGCACGGTGCCCTACCTGTGGACGTCCATGTTCGGCAAGAGCCTGCGCTACGCGGGTAACCGGGAGTCTAGCACGGGTGCAGGGCCCACAGCAGCTGCAGGCCGTGCCTGAAGGCTCTTGGGGGTGCGGCTAGGCCGATGTGCACTAAGAGCCCACTGGGTGCTGGTGTGGCAGCAAAACCTGTGATCCTACCACTCCAGGGGCTGAGGCGAGGGAATTAGGAGTTGGTAGCCAGTCTTGGCTAAATGTTGAAGCCCGGGAGCTACTTAACAGGGGGCGGGAAGTGTGTCCAGAAAGGAGTCGGGAGGGCACACGGTGGGGAGTCCCCATGCCCATAAGCTTTCCCCTACCACACACACAGGCTATGGAGAAGGCTTCGACGACGTCATTATCCAGGGGGATCTGGAGGAGCTGAAGTTTGTGGCTTTTTACACCAAGTGAGAGCAATGGGGTGCAGGAGGGGCCGGAGCAGCGGGCGCTCTGTCAGGAAGGGGAGCTCCGCTCCTGAGGAGGGGCTTAGCTGGAAAGCCCACCAGTGGCACAAGGAGGCAGCTGGGCAGGAGGAATTGCAAAGGAAAGGTGAGGAGAGGCAGTAATGATGTTTCCTGTCATGCATCAAACAATACTGTGTCTTCTGGAAAGTTCCTTGAGGGGGGTGTTGACACCCCACTTTACGACGAAAATTACACTGGTAGAGAAAGGTGATGCCAGCCCCGGACCCAGCCCTGAGTGCTAGAGCATCCCTAGGGTGGCCTGACACCCACAGTAGGACCTACAGAGGGTTGAGTGCTCAAGACATCCCTGTTGCCTTGGGCGAGAGTCCTCCTGGGACCCCCAGGTGGACAGGAGGATGCCAGGGATCTTCAAGAAAGAGGGCCAGCTGCCAATGGTCCTCAGGCTCAGCCCTCCTCTCTCTTCAGAGGTGACGAGGTGATCGCTGTGGCCAGCATGAACTACGATCCCATCGTATCCAAGGTGGCCGAGGTGCTGGCCTCAGGCCGGGCCATCCGCAAGCGGGAGGTGGAGTGAGTGTGGGAGTGGGAGCCCTTCGGGATGGGAGAGATTGCATCAAAGTTCTGCCATGGTATCCAGTTACTCCCCTGGTCCTCTAGGTCCCTTCCTCTTTCTCTCCATTGTCATCCTGTGTCTCCCAGGCCAATGAAAACAGGGCCCAACCGGGTGGGTGGAGGCAAAGCCTTGGGACCCTTGACCAATGTGGTCTGCGTGGAGCCTAGAAGAAGTTAGATTGGGAAATAGCGATGTCCCCATGGGGTGGTTGTTTGGGGTCTATGGACACCTTCATCCCAGCATGGCGGCTTGACTTGTTTAGAGAGCTCTCAGGGACTGAGGAAAGGCTGCGGGGAGGGAAGGGGAGGCTGTAAATCAGAGCTCTGTAGGCTTTAAGCTGGAAACAGCAGGGGACCGAGAGTATACTTGACGAATGACATGCTCTTCCCGGCCTTTCTTTCTCCCTTTTGCCTTCGCAAAGGTTGTTTATGCTGCACACCAAGTACGTCTGTCTTCCGTCCTCCCGTTGTCTGTTCTGAGCCTTTCCTACTTCAGCCCTACACTCCTCTCCCCCCACCCCCACAAAGTCCATTTCCTGGCTGGGGATCAGGCTGCTCATGGTACCTGTGAGGAACCTACTCTTCTGCCCTGACCTATCCTCCTCTCCTTCCCGCAGGACCGGTGACATGTCTTGGCTCACAGGGAAAGGCTCCTGAGCTTGCCTGTGATGGACCTGGGCAGGCGTTCTGGGCACCAAGCGAGAGGCCAAGCCCTGGGGGCAGGTGCCAGTCTCGTTTCCCAGCATCTCCGGGGCTGAGTGCGAGCCCTCCCAACACTTGCCTTCAACTGCTTGGCTCCCTCCAGGGAAGCTTCTGCTCCTACCCCAAGGCCTCAGCTGGCTCTGCCTCTCTCCCTCTCTTCACTGTTCCCCATGTTAAAATTACCTTAAAAATTAAAAAGCACACATTTACAGATCTGTGTTCGTGTAATTGGACCAACATTCGAGGGCGAGTTGGGCATGTGGCACACATCTGTAATCTCAGCACTTGGCAGGTGGAGGTAGGAGGGTCAGTTCAAGGTCATCCTTGGCTACTTGAGATTCTGTTTAAAAAAAAAATCTTCAAGGTCCATGCCTGACACTTTCCCTATGCAGTCTCAGGGTGGCCTTGTGAGAGCCTCCTACCTATGCCTCCTGAGTGCTGGCATTAAAGGCGTGGACCACCACACCCAGCCCTGAATCCTCCTTTCACAGGTAAGAAACAGAAACCTCCTCTGAACGTCAAAATACAATTTTTTAAAAAACTATTTTATTCATTTTCAGGAAGAGAGAGAGAGGGAGAGGGAGAGGGAGAGAGGGAGAGAGGGAGAGAGAGAGAGAGAGAGAACCACCAGGGCCACCACCTTGTGGGTCTGGCTTATGTGGGACCTGGGGAATTGAGCCCAGGGCCTTTGGCACTGGAAGCAAGTGCCTTAACTGCTGAGCCATCTCTCCAGCCCAATTTTTTTCTTTTATAAAAATTAATTTATTTGTAGGCCGGGCGTGGTGGTGCACGCCTTTAATCCCAGCACTGGGAGGCTGAGGTAGGATCGAAAGAGTTCAAGGCCACCCTGAGACACATAGTGAATTCCAGATCAGCCTGGACTAGAGCGAGACCCTACCTCGAACCCCCCCCCAAAAAAAATTAATTTATTTGTAAGCAGAGAGACAGAGAGCCTGGACACACCAGGGCCTCCAGCCACTGTAAAAGAACTCAGAGGCATCCATCACCTTGTGCATCCGGCCCTGTGACTGGGGAATGGAACTCGGGTCACAGGCTTTGCAGGCAAGCGCCCCAACCACTGAGCCACCTCTCCAGCCCCAAATACGTTTGTTAAAAGGGCGGTGGTGTAGCTCGGAGGCCCCGGACCCTGGGGTCAATCCCAAGCCCCGAAGAGGAGGGAAGGGAGGGGAGAAAGGACCTTGCAGCTTCGCAGGCAGGAAGCGGACGAGCGGGGCCGGCTGGGCCGCCCGCCACCCGGAACCCTGCATCTGGGTTTCTGAGCAGCGGGCGCCCAAGGCGGAGCCACGCGCACACTCGGCATGGCGGGAGCCTGGAGTCCGCCGCCGCCGCCGCGGGTCTGGCTGGTGTCACGAGGCTGCCTTTGCCGGTCCTTCGCCGGACATGCTTTCCGAACCCGGACCCGAGCTCGTCCGCCGGCGACGCCGCCCGGGAAGTACCGACCGGTTTCGAGCGGGACGCTGGCCGGAAGTGCCACGTCGTCTGCGCAATGCTCTCTGGGAAATGTAGTTCGTCCTCGTGGCCGGGGCGGCGGCCCTAAGTCCTGAAGCCCGGGTAGCCTATCTATCAGGCGTGGACCCAGGATGGCCGGGCCCGGGAGCTCCGGGGGTCCGATCGGGCCCGGGGCTCTGGCCGGGGGGACGCGATCCAAGGTGGCCCCGAGCGTGGATTTCGATCACAGCTGCTCGGACAGCGTGGAGTACCTGACGCTCAACTTCGGGCCCTTCGAAACCGTGCATCGCTGGCGGCGCCTCCCGCCCTGCGACGAGTTCGTGGGTGCCCGGTATGGCGGGGTCCCGGGGACACGGGGAGCGGGGGGGGGTCTGGAGGCGGTGTGATGGCCCGGGGTGGGGCGGCTGGCTTGCAGAGCTGAGGACGGAGTTCCCACGGTGATCAGCGTGGTGTCGGGTTTGGGTCTGGAGAGTCCACGGTGGTGCCACGCATCTCCACGTGCAGAGTCCTCCGAGTTGTGGTAGAATCTCAGGGTCTCCGCGGAGCCTGGGAGTTGAGAGGTGTCACCCCTCAGTGGCTCCCATCGGGAGCGCCCCGGCCTCATCACCCTGCTCCCCCTCTTTCTCTCCAGGCGCAGCAAGCACACGGTGGTAGCGTATAAGGATGCCATCTACGTATTTGGTGGCGACAATGGGTGAGTTGGAGGGTTGTTGACTAGGTGGGGAGAAGCACTGAGGTCCCGGAACTAACCGCCAATGGGAGCCCCACTCTGTCCTTTCAGTCAGTAGTTAAGCATCGTGAACCTCAGTTTCCCCATCTGTAAGCTTTGCTAAACTTAGTTCCAAGGTTGTGAGGATAAAGGATCTTTTCTGTAAGGCCCTCAGCTGTGCATTCATGCTCAGTAGGTGGAAATGCCTGCTTTTGGGGCATGCGTGTGGGCGTACATATCTGTGTGTGCGTGTAGAGACCTCAGGTCACATTGGTTGTCGGCCTCTATTGCTCTCCATGATGTTATTTTAATAATTACTTTTGTTTATTTATTCGAGAGAACAAGAGAGAGGGAGAGACGGAGACAGAAAGAGGCAGAGAGGAGTAGATGCAGGACTCCTGCCTCTGCAAATAATCTCCAGACACAGGCGCCACTTTGTGCATCTAGCTTTACATGGGTCCTGGGGAATTGAACCCTGGAATGTCAAGCTTTGAAAACAGGCACCTTTAACAGCTAAGCCATCTCTTCAGCCCTCCATGCTATTCTTTGAGACAGGGTCTCTCACTGAGCCTAGAGCTCACTGATTCAGGCTAGAGTAGCTAGTCAATGATATTCCCCGTCTCCAGCTCCTCCATGAGAGGATTACAGGATTGCACTGAATTTTCACACGGGTGTTAGGGATCTAACCTCAAGTCATCACACAGGCAGCAAGCAGTTTGCCCACTGGGCCTCTCCCCAGCCTCCTTGTGGAATGAGGAGATGCAGCCTTGGGAGAAGCATGCCCAGCACTTCTTGTTTTCCCTAGCTTCTCTCTGGGCTTTGTCTGCATGCTTCCTTC
>PVHP010030808.1:0-21449 GCA_004024765.1 Zapus hudsonius | reverse complement strand
GGTAATAGCCCCCCCCCTCTCTCTCTGGACCTGTGAAAGGGGACCAGCCTCTTTTGATATTACAGAACATCCCCTGGGTCTGTGGCTTTAATAAATCCTCCCATAACTGTGCATGATTTGGAGGGAGGTTCATCCCAGTGGAGTGTGGCTGACTACAACAGTTTTGGTACCAGGAGTTGGGTGATATTGCTGAGATGAATCTGACCATGTGGATTTTGGTTTTCTGGAACTTGTGTGCTGGAAGAATGGACATGGGCTTAGTAATTACAACTGAAGTTGCCTTCCAGAGCAGTAAGCTAAGTTTTATGGGTGACTCTGGTGAGAATTTGAAAATGCTAAGTGCAGAGAGAATTGCGTATGGAGGCTTGGTTTATGATCATTTTAAGGGGAATAAGAGACTACTGGAGTAAGGGCTGGATATGTTCTACCGTGGATGACCATGCACAGAGTTTGATCAAGGCCGAATTTAAGTAATGAACTGATACGCTTGACTAATGATATGGAACTGAGAATTTTGAGTTGGAAAGACTCAAAGCAAGTTTAAAACTTACTGGTGCTGAGATTGATTGCTAAAAGTTTTATTGTTAAAGAGATATTACCATGATTAAAGATGGCCCAACCACTCTACATTGAAACAATGTAGAAATGTCTGAGGTGTTTCTACCTAGGAAGAACTACATGATAGACTGCAAATGCTTTTGAAAGGAAATAGCTGAAAGGAAGGAACCTGCTCTTCAAGGTCATGATTTATTTCATCTCTAGTTCAAACAACATGGCTGTGTCCTGCATACCATGGAGTGGATCATAAAATGCACACAGTTCCAGGAGCCACTGCTGAGATGAAATATATGGAACAGGGTGTGAAGTTCCCAATAGGCTAGTGAAGCCATTGGAAGAAGGACCATTGTTTGCAATGGAGACCTGAAGATGTTTTGGACACACCAGGACTGTGCAAGGGCCACCATGGGGCACTGTGGGCTCAGGATGCAAGTTTTCCCCAGCTACTCAGCTAAACTGGAGGGGCAGAATTTGAAAATCCAGAGAATGTCAATCACTGGTTGTGATATCAGACTTGAACTGCAGATGCTTGATGTTGGCCTAATGGTTGTTGAGTTTGCATTAGTCCAGATGATATTTGATGTCAAGTTGACAAGGGGTGGACTTGTGATGGTTAAGTTTTGTTGTCAACTTGACCTGTTTAATAATCCAAACTAATCTTGTGTGGGTCTCTAAAGTTGCTTACAGGAAGGATAAAGTAAAGGAGGAGGTCCCTCCTCCAGAGTGAGCCCTTCCTCCAGAGTGGGTGGCTCTCTCAGTAAGGGGCAGGATGTAAGGAAGTTTAAGGGAAGGAAATCTCTCTCTTCCTACCTCCTCCCCTCTGCTTGCTGATGTGTGTGTGTGTGTGTGTGTGTGTGTGTGTGTGTGTGTGTGTGTGTGTGTGTTGGTGGTCGTGGTGGTGGTGACGGCTTCTTTTTCTCTCTGCTTGGACCTGTTAAAGGGGCCCAGCCTCTTTTGCCATTATGGAACTTCCCCTAGATTTGTAACTTCAATAAATCCTTTACTTCCATAACTGCGACTGGTTTGGAGGCTCATCACAGCTGTATGTGGCTATGACAGCACATATTGGGATCCACACTGGTCCAATGAGAATGTTACTCAAGATGGGCACAGGAGTAATGATTAGGAACAAATGTTCCTTTCTTGAGCAGCTCTCAAAGCCACTGGAGCAAGTTGAACCTGGGGACCCAGGGCGGAGTCCCTCTTCCTTCTGCTTCTCCATGGATGTGGTTACACTCCCAGGAGCATTAAGAGATTAAGAGATTCTACCCCACGAAAGGATCCTGGACAGCTCCATCCTAGCCCACTCCTTTGACAAGGGAGGATCTAGTCATTTGAGATTCAGCTTCTGGAAGCCCAGAAACACAGACAATGAATGGGAGTTAGAGAAATTTCTGTCTAGTCCAGTCTTTTCAGCTGTTAGTCAGCCCTCTGTAGCCACGGGTTTCACATTTGGGGAATCAAGTACACCCTTAAAAATATCCAAAATAGGGTTGGAGAGATGTCTCAATGGTTAAGGCATTTGCCTTCAACACCTAACAACCTGAGTTTGATTCCTCAGTACCCAGGCAAAGCTAGATGTACAAAGTGACAAAGTGGTGGTGCATACATATGGAGTCTGTTTGCAGCGAACGGAGTCCCTGGAGTGTTCTCTCTCTCTCTCTCTCTCTCTCTCTCTCTCTCTCTCTCTCTGCAAATAAATAAAAATGCTTTTTTAAAATAAAGATCCAAAACAAAAATTACATCTGTATTGAACATGTTCATGCTTCACCTGTTGTAGAACTTGTACTGTGTCTGATATTCTAAATAATCTAAGACTTTTTTTAATAAAATAGGTAGGGCTGGGATGTGTGGTTCAGTAGTGGAACACCCATAGACTATGCAGAAGGCCCTGACTTCCATCCCCATCAATTAAAAAAATGAATCTCAAACAAAATAAATCTATAAAATGAGTGACTGCAGGTAAGGTATGGAAATACTAGATCCTAAGGAACATGAGGATAATTGTGTTCATGGTAGTGGGAAAATGGAAGGTGTCCTGGAGGTTGATGAAGGGAGAGTATTTTAGGCTTAGCATTTCCTGGACATGTCTGTGTTGTCCCATTCAGTTTTAAGGCCTTCCTTACTGTAAGAATCATGGATGTCCTTCGGGTCAACTAGCTGTAAGCAGTAAATTATACTATAATGCCCTCTAGTGGCCAGTTAGGGTATGGTTTTGCCAAATCTGGGAAGCATTGAAGTGGCAATGTTCGTCTCTATCAGGACAATCCTGTTTTCTCCAGCCCTGTGAGGTAGTTGGATCCACCTTGCCCCAACACGAGTGTGTGTGTGTGTGTGTGTGTGTGTGTGGTGCCCTGCCCCTTCTCTAGCTGAATGTGATCATTTCCCCAAAATTAAGCTCCTTGTTTTTTTTTTTTTCTGTTCAAGCACTTAGGTAAGGGAATCCATACAGCCATAGGTTCCAGTGTGTGTGTATGGAGGTCCACCCTCCCTCCAGCTAAGAGGCTTTCAAAGGGAAGGATATTGGCTTCTGATGTTTCTAATGTTCTAATTCTATCCCTGGACACCCAGCCCCAGACACCTGGACAGGATAAACAGTAGGCACTTGAGTATTTCCTAGGAGGAGGGAAGGAGAGTAGCAGGGAGGCCAGGATACCCACCTGAGAGTATGTTTTAAAGTTTTGAGGATGGCAATGGAGCCCAGTACCTCGCACCTACTAAGCATTCTGCCACTTTAACCGAGATTTAATTCCAAAACATCTTTGAATGGCTACCAGACCTGGCATAGAGTCATACAGTAGCTTTAAATGACCGATGGAGAGGTGAATGGACCTGCCTTCCCACAGGCCTTTCTCTTATCAAACCCTCACTTCTAATGTGAGGCAGCACTGTGCCCCCAAACTCCTCTCTGTCCCTGTGATTACTGTTAAAGTCCTGGTACATTGGTCAGTGGGTGTCATGTTTTGTGTTTTGTTGTTATTGGTTGGGCACTCATTCATATTCACCCAATATGTCTGTCATCCAGCAACTTTACCAATCAATGGTGTTAATAACAAGATGAACAGAGTCTGCATTCATTTTGGAGAAACAGAGCAAGACTGGAAACAGGGGAAATTCAGCAAAACCTTGCAGGCCAGGAGAACCCTGACTTTCCATGATCCAGTGGACAGTCAAGGTTAGCTTTGAATGAAATACCAACTGCCACCATGGGTCTTTAATGTCTTTTCTGCATGAAGCCTGAAGTTGAAGCGTTGTGCTCATGGGGATGAAGTGGCCCTGAGTTCCTTGGAGTTTCTGAAAGCCCATGAGAGGATACTTGTATTCTGACCACATCTTGATGCAGCTGGACGTCTTGAAATCTTCCATCATTAGAAAAGTTTCTGAGAAGTGATGGGAAAAGACAGGTCCGATGCCCATTTGTGGTCTAAGCAAGCTCATCCGAGACTGATCTAACAGGGAGAGAAAGTGTAACTAATGAAATTAAATTCAAGGAAGAAAGATGAGCTCTGCTAATGATTAATATTCAACTTAATAGATCAGCAGGACACTCTGGGTAGAGAAGCTACCCACAGGGTTCCAGTCCAGTGCCCAATTAGAGGAAGAACAATGAGGAAAATGATTCCAGCTCCCCCCTTAGCCCCCATCAGCCACAGCTTGTCTCTGGGGAAACAAGATTAATTGCTTTGAAATGTCAGTAGCTTAATTTCAAAGTAGCCACCTCTGTAGTTGGTTTATGAACTGTCCCCACCCCAGAAAAAAATGACTTTCAACATAAATATCAACACTTCTGTTGGAAATTGAATTTGTTGACACCTACTCTCTGCGTACCCATGTTTTTACAAAAGGGCAAGTCAGCCTCATTCAACAAAGAAAGCGGACAGACACTCATGGGGTCACAGTTGAGTCTGGAAGACTGTGAAGCAAGGTCTCTGGAGGAGAAAACAGAGAGCCGGGGAGGAGACAAGCAATCTTCCTGCAGGAAGGAGCTCTGGACTCAGAACGGATGGAGTGGAGCTGGGGTCTTCAACCATTTATTTTTTAAACATAAGTGGCAAAAAGGAAAGGCACAATCCCTCCCTCTTTTGAGTTTTATGAAGCACCAGGTACATGACGGGGCTTGGATCAGCTGAGGACGTTAGGCCACATTCCTGTGCTTCACAAGAGGAATGGGCAAGCTTCCTCAGGAGCAGACAGCCAAGGAGCAAAACACCAGAGCAGGCAGGCACAAAGGCGCAGCAGTGGAAAGTGATGACATCCCTCCCCCGGGACAGACATCTATGTGACAGCAGAATAATCCCCCGATTTTGGACTTTGTTGTATTTAACTCTGCAGTCTTTAAAATAATGTAATCTCTAGGACTCTGTGGCTTCCCAAAATCCTATTGACCTGTGAGTCGGATAAGAATTGATCTCATTTGTGTCTGAATGAATGAATATTGTCTGTGCAAGCAGCAGACTTCGGGGCCAGGCTGGTATCCAGCATAATAAAAGCAAATGCATGCTTTGTGGTTACAGATTGGCACAAGCTATCCAGCCGGCCTCTTATGGGCCTGTGAGGGTCTGGGGGTGAGGGAAGCAGACGCCACTGGCCCACCTCTGTGCTTGTTTGCCAAGCACCTCATGACCTTGCTGGAGTGTGTCCAATCAGCCATTTCCCCCGCGACTAAATATTTGGTCATGGCAGCAGGAGAGAATTCCATCAGTGGACAGCTCTATTTTTAAGGCTCAGATTTTGTTTCCTCTTTTCCACTGGGGATCTGCACTGGCAGGTCTGAGCATCTCGCTAGCACAGACAGCCGCCCTTGCATAACATCAAGCAGGTGTCTGACTCCTGCTGCAAAAGGCAGATACAGTGAAAAGGATGAAGGGCTGGGCTCCTTGGATGCAAGCAGCCTCTGTACTCCTGGGGTCTGCTCACCAGATCAAGGAGAGAGAGAGAGAGAGAGAGAGAGAGAGAGAGAGAGAGAGAGAGAGAGAGAGAGAGAGAGATGCCATAGTGGTCTCCCATCAGCCCAACGTACCTCTCCCATTCAGCAAGCCAACTTATTTATTACTCACTCACCTTTCTTTTTTCTTTTCTTTCCTTTCCGTTCCTTTCCTTTCCTTTCTTTTCTTTTCTTTCGGCCCACAGGAAGTTTATTGTGTCTTCAAAACACTACAATCCACACTCCTCTTACAAAGATCATTCAGAGATAGGAAACTTATCTGGGTGCATTGCTCGCTTGTCATTCTCATAGGTAACCAGAGTCTTCCTCCTGGACTTCTCAAACTCCTGGTTTTCCCATGTGTAGATAAGATCGAACACTACGAATGAAGGCATTGCACGCAGAGCAGATGCCCGAGTGTGGTCCAGAATGTTAGGCAGAGATGCCCTTGCTAAAGAAGTGCTGGAAACCACCTGGCTCAAAGGGCAACAAGCTGTAGATCACATGCTTCCATGTGCCAAGTTCCCCAACTCGAAGCCCATGGTGGTGGCAGCCCTCACCCTCCACAGACCACCTTTCATTTTTTTTAATGTACTTGCTTTCATCCTTTGTGCAGGGACAGCCTGCCCACTTCAACAACTTTTACCATTCCAAACTCACAGGATGTGCTGTATCCTGTAGCACAATGCCAGGCCTCCTGAGAGCTGGCACAGTTGGAAAACCATTTAATCAGCTCAGGATCATTCTCTCATATGTGACAATATCTCGCCCCATCAGAGAATATGATAGAAATGCAGTGAGCTGAGTCCCAGCAGAGACTCAGCTGCTCTTGGTGTCCGGCCTTCCTAGAGTCATCATGGGTCTCCCATGTGATGTCTGTTACCCAAGGGAAGGATAGAACTGCAAAGGTGATGCTCCTGGCTTCTGAGGGAGTCTTGGCCTTCTAGGGTAGAGTGGGGCACATGGCTGGAGGTCAGACATTAGTTTTTGTCTGAATCCCTCTTGGAAAATGTCCTTCCAACTCTGCCAAGAGGAGGACTTCTGTTGATAAGCTCTAACCTGTGCAGACACAATCTCGAGCTTTCTTAGCCATTTCCCGGCATAGAGGGACAGTGGCCACAGGTGACCGTCTTCAGATGTCTTGAAGGGCATACCTGGGAAAGCACATGACCTTGTGCTGCAGACCAATATCCTCGTTTTCAGGAGGATTCCTCCTGGAGGCTGGCGCTGCCTTGCTTGGGTAACCACTTCCTCTGAACTGTATCTTTTCTTCCTGGAAGAAGAGAATGGATCATGAACCTTACATGGCTCAGGAGGTGTATGTACCTTACAGGGATCAGGAAACTCAGAAAGCTACAAGATTCCCAAGACTCCTCCCCAAGATTAAAATAGCAGTAAACAGTCTCTGGGGAGAGGAAATATCTTCAGGCCAGCTGTCTGCTCACTGTACAAGGAACTCCAAGGACAGAGCTTTTGTGAGTCAACTTCCATGCTAGGCTGGGCTTTGGTGATGCAACAGCAACCTATTGTTCAGTTACCTTCTTATTGCTGGGATAAAGCACTTGACTCAAACCAGCTGATGGGAGAAAAGGATTCATTTCAGCTTATTGTCTGGATGGGGAAGCTTCATGATGGCAGGAGAAAGCATGGCATGAGCAGAGGCTGGACATCACCTCTGCCACGGCAGGTGGAAAGCAGCAGCAGGAGAGTGAGTTAAACTCTAGCAAGGGGAAGCTGGCGAGAACACCCCTGAGCCTGCTTCCAACAACACACCTCCGCTAGCAAGGCTCCACCTCCCAAATTATCATCAGCTGGGGACCTAGTATTCAAAACGCATGACTTTATAGGGGTCATTTAATTGAAATCACCACTCCTAAGTGATAAGTAACTCCAATAAACTCACTGGTTTCCCCAAACTAAACTTGTGTGGAATCATTTCTTTGGATTGCCACTGGTGTCCTGTCTGGGGGTGAACAGACAGGTGTCCCTAGGAAGAGTCATATAAAAAGCATGCTGTCTTCCTGGCAAGAGATGCAGCACCCCAGACCTACCATGGAGGATCCACATGGAACCCCACAGGCAGTGATGGGATAAGCAAGAGACCTATAACCACAGCCAATCGATCAACCCAGGATGAACCAGCAAAACCGACACCAACAATTTTAAACACAACCTCAAACAGAAGCACAGAGGCCCCTAAGGCCTCAACTACAAAGCAGTTTTAACTCTCACCCACCATGACTCAGGGAACTGAGCGGAAAAGGGGGCGGAAAGATTGTAAGAGACATGGTGGGGGAGAATATCCAGAGACATTGCCCCCTCAGTAACAACATGCAAAGGGGGTGGAACCGGGTTGACTCCCAGGCTATTCACAACCCCCTACCCCATGGACTGATCCAGACTGCCCACGGAGGAGGATATCCAACTGACCGGTGACAGGAAAGAGGGAAATAGGGAAACTGGAGACATCGACACATTATTCCCTTATTAAGTGTACCTAATTATGGTTAATTAAAAAAAGCATGCAGAATATGAGAGAGTAAGCAAAGAGAACACCCAGCTGGTACTAGGATCCTGAGTGTCTGTCTCTGTGGACCATGAGGACCAGAAAGAGGGAAGGCTCTGGGAGGACATAAGCTAGAGCACAATTGAACAAATGACAAGATACGCTTCCCAAGGGATGGTGACCTTTCAAGAACAGCAAAGGCAAATGATCTTTGCAGTTGCTCTTGAAGAAATGGAAGAGAGGGCCAGTCAGCTAAGTGAGGAGCCCATACAGCCATCGTAGAGGTCAGGGGTATTTGCACCACTGACACAGAACATCCCTGCTATGTGGGGTCCCTGTGGGCTCCAGGGTCAGCAGAAAATAGCCAAATAGGAAAGTTTTACCATCTTCCAAAAGCCCTGCTGCTGCGTGGGAGAGCCTGTTTCTCCAGGTAACTTCACAGAAGATGTTTTGTTCCTGTTTTGAGATAGGATCTGACAAAGTAGCCCAGGCTGGCTTCAAACTCACAAGTTGGGGGGAGTACACACAGGTCACAGAAAACATTTGGACTCACAGTGTCTAGTCAAGGCAGCCTGGCTCTATATATAGGCCAATGAGAAAGGACATCTTTGATGGATTTTAAAAAATTAATTAATTAATTATTTATTTATTTATTTAAGAGAGAGATTGAGATTCAACATGGGTGCACCAGGGCCTCCTGCCACTGCAAACAAACTCCAGATGTCTGCACCACTTTGTGCATCTGGCTTTATGTGGGCGCTGACTTTTAGTCTCAGTTCAAATTAGTCTGACATGTGGATTAAATGGCACCTATGATTTTTTCCATATTTATTGTCAATAATTAGATACCTTGTACAAGCAAGTGAATTAAAAATAAAACTTTTCAGAATTCTGGATTGAAACCCAATGTCTCTCTTTGAAATATGCAAAATAAAGCATTGTGATCTTGTGAGCACACAGGGAATGGGGTGACCGTGCTTTTGGTGAGTCCAGAATGACAGCAACACCAAAGCTAACTCTAAGAGTAATCAGGAAGGGGAAATGGACTCCATCCTGAAAGAAGTCACTACGCAGTCACTTGCTGAATCCGGCCTCAGGACATTAAGGAAGAAAGAGAAAGCCTCAGTGGTACACACGGGCAATCTCAAGGCTCCTGGGGCTGAGTTGGGGGCCAGATGGGCTACAGAGCAGGAACTTGTCCTAAAAATAAATAAAATGACCAAATAAACAAATGAAAGGGAAAAGAACCCCATCACCTTGAGACTGGGCTGGCAAAGACTGTACTGCTTTTGATAGGCTTAGCCCTGTAGCTAGAACCATTTATATTGCGCTTTGATTCCTGTAGACATTTAAATATAATAGTGTCGAAAAGCTAAATGTGAGTCAGGACATTCCATTCAGCATGCTCAAATTCATATTTAATATGCAGCAATATATGTAGGGGGAGAAAAAGTTCTATTCTATATCTGTTTGCCTTCAGTGATTACTAAACTTCATTTACATATAAGTCCTACCATGCTAATTAAGGTGAGCAACCCCTATTTTACAGGGGAGGCCATCAGACTACAAGTGATCACCGGATTCCTCTTTTAATGCCCCTGCCTCTTTAAGGAACCCAGAGGAACGTTGCGGCAGGGATGTGGGGAGAGGGCCTGGAGATCTCTTTGAACAAAGTACCTTAAAGGAAAGGTCGAAGAGCACAATATAAGCTCCAGGGAATTCTGGATTTAAATTGATTCAACAGCCATCTCCTGTCAAAGGGGAGTTGGTGACTGCGTTGTGGAGAGAAATCACATACCTTCTGAAAATAAGTTGAACTGCTCCAGCGGATCTTGGCTATGAGTGAAACTGATTGGATTTTCCCTTCGGCCATGATTAGCAACCCATCACCTCTGATGAGCCGCTGGGGAGTAACAGAAGGCCCAGACTCCTGCTTCCTAAAGAAATGTTCTGGGAGTAGGGGAGGGGAGGCCCTTCTGTCTTGTGTTGTCCTAGATCCCTGGGTCCAATCAAAGAGGACTCTGAAGGACACAAGCCAGTAGTAGGGGAACAATTCTGACAGGAGCCCACAGACATGGGAGCTGGCTTTCAAGAAAGCATTGAGTCCGGAGAATCCATCAGTAAAATCTGGGGGCGTGGCTCAGCAGTAGGGTTCTTGGCTAGGATCCACCAGTGAGGAACAGGGCCTGGGGTTCCCTTCCCCAGCCCTGCAAGGAACCATTAATCTGCTCAATAGCGCCTTTCTTCTCTGTACTGACTCCACACTGGGGTTCACGGCAGGTCTGTCTCAAGTCTGTCATGTCTTCCAAGGGGACCATGACTTTTGCTGAGATTCTTGACTCACTGCTTTCTGCTTGCGGTTTAAGGGGACTCCACCAAATCTACCCACATGGCAGGCAGCTATTCTCACAAATTAGTTGTATTCCAAATGAGTTTTTCCAGCAGAGCACACAGAGACTGCTCCTAAATAGCCACTTAATTTCAATATTGGGCCCTATTACTGTTTGCTAAAATAAAGGCGGTTGAGGAGGATAAGGGAGCTCTGCGGTGGCATCTGGCAGGGACCTCGGGCATAAGAGCTTTCTGCACCTTTCATGTCTGGTCTCAGGAAGGAGGACACAGTGTTTGCAATGAAGGTACACAGAACGGGGCTAGGGCACAAATAAAGGAGGCTATCTAAAGCCATACATAAAGAAAGAAAATAACAATTTTCACAAGCTTGCAGGCTGTCAGAAAGACCCATATTTTATAGCCAGCCATGGGGATGCATGTCTGTAATCCCAGCACTTTGGAGGTAGAGTTAAGAGTTTGAAGCCAGGCTGGGCTACACAGTGAGTTTCAAGCTGACCTGGACACATCTTTATTTGTGGGTGGGGGGTACATAGAGCTTTATGGTTTGAACGTGAAATGTCTCACACAGGATGGTGCATTAAAGACTTGGTTGCAGACAGTGGACTTTGGGGAAAAATCATGAGAAATGTCTTCATGAAGGATTCATAATTTGGTGGCACTCTTGAGAGAGAGTGGAACTTTTCAGAGGTGGGACCTGGTTTGAGTACATAGGGGGCATGTCTTTGGGAACCTACCCAAAGTGACTCTTCCACTCTGTGACTGTTCCACTCTCTGTTTCTTGTCAGACATGCAGCCTCCACCACATGCTCTCTCCTGCCATGATGCCCTGCCTTGAATTATGAAACCACACCCCAACCCGTCACTGATGGATTCTAGGTAACCCTCTACTTCCACGCCTCCAGCTCCTGAATGAATACATTTTAACAGTTTTCTATAAATGTTCTTGGCAGTCTTGAAGGTACTCTGGGTAGAAAGTCCAGTCCAATCAGATTTCAGGAGTCAGTTTGTAACTCTCTGACATGGCACCGGGCATTAAAGGCACACAACACGGTAAGGACATATCTGGGGCATTCAGTCTCCCAGGAATGGGCACACTCCATAGTTCTGCTGTGTCCCAATGGGCCGAAAGCAGATCACATGGTTTCCCACACTGCATTCCAACTTGGATGTAAACCAGCTCAGAGCAGAACTCCCTGATGTGTAGCTCGGTCTAACCTTTGTCTTCACTAAACAGCTGTCACAGTGAACCCAGAGAGCTTGTGACCAACACAGCTTTGATATTTGTAAGCAAAATAATAATAATAATGTTAAGTGACAGATATTAAATAGTGGCTCTTTGAGGAAATAATAATAAATATTTTTGGCAGCATAAACTGGTCACTGCTGGAGTTTCCACAGCTAAGACTCTGTCAGCGTTTCCATTATGAAACCAATTTTTCAGGGTTGATAACTTGCAAGGAAAATGTGTTACAGGCAGAGACCTGGCACAGGCGGTCTGTCCAGAAAGAGGGACTCGAGTAGATTTGCTCACATCAGTTTAGGACAGTCATCCCCTGTGTGCAGATGGGTCTGGGGTTGGGACACACTGACCAGTTTGGGCTACACGAGAGCTAGTGATGGAGGAGGTAGAGGGGAATACCTTCCTGAGTCTGCTGTGGGTGAGTTGGATCCTAAGAGCAAAGAATATCTATCCACTCCTTGCTGTGGACAACCGCTGGGGCACCATCATCCCCAGCAAGGCTTAGAAGTGACCTGGGGCTCTAGGCTTGGTCCTCAGTGTCCTGACCTAAGGGCATTTATTGCACCTGATTTCAGATGGAGACAGAACGGACTGTCCTGATGTTACAGGCTGAGTTCATTCATCTGAGTCATCCAGGGGACCCACAAAAAATAGCCTGGTACCCCTCGTCAGAGACTTTCTTTCTACTTCCCAGACCTTGATAACAAGTTCAGTCCTAACACTGTTTTCAAGGTCTAGAAAATAATCTAATGAAATGGAATCTCATCCTCTTTAATAAGACCACTGGCACCTCTAAGAGGCTAACGGTGTCTTTCTCACAGAACTGTTGATTGTGCAATGGAGGTGGATACCATCCATATTGATTGTGTGCAATAATTAGAGGGCAGAGAGCTGTCAGTGGGCTGAGGTGGTCCTAATGCTATCAGGACACAGTTCCAGGAGACGATGTCTCCAACGCTTCACTGGATATCTCTGTGGTTGGAATAACAGAGATCAGCCTAGCAAACTAAAAACACTATTTTTTACCCTGTGGAAAATTTAGAATGCATACAAAGAAAAAGAGAAAATATTAATACTGAAACTACATCCTCTGTATCTATCCACTGTGTCCATTTGTTAAACATTCAGCCAAACATCTTTGAATGCTGCACATCTAAATGTCTTACTATCACTGCCCACCGCCCGCGGAGGCAATGATAAAACACACACACACACACACACACACACACACACACACACACACCGGTTATGGGTGGAAGAACGCGCTATCTCTCTTTATTGCTCTCTCTTTCTTTCTCTCTCTCTCTCTATTGCCGAAAATGAAACAACATATATAGAGCCCCTTGGCCAATCAGGGAGCTGTTGGTCAGTCTACTATAAGAACCTGTGCGCATGGCGGGCGTGATGTGCAATAGCCAATCAGGACTGCCTCCTGGAACTTGTTTACAAACCAAGCCCATAAGCTGCCAGGTGCCATCCTGAGATCAAGCCAGGGTGTGCCTCTGTGGGCCCCGGAAGGCATTCGTCCCTGACATCTTACAAAAGTGGAACTACATTGTTTACATACTGACTTACTGACTTGGCTTTATGTTAGGTGCAAGTGTCTCATTAGATATTATTAAAAAGGAGCATTTAAAAATTAGCTCCATAAGACTCCTTTGCAAGGATTTAAATACTGTATTTCTGGATGTATTGGGTTTTTGTGATATTATAAAAATACATTGATTAGCATCTCCACACATATTTTCTTATATCTTTGATTGCTTTCTTAAAAGACTTCGTGGAAGCTTCCAACAATAACTGTGTTGGAAGATAAACCCATTGCAAATTACCAAATTCCTTTAGTGCAACGTCAGATGATGGGTTTATCAAAAATGCCTCTTACATGCAAAAGAATGAAATTCTTGGGTAGGTCCATGTGGAGACGCCTTTTTTCTACTTTGCTGTTGAGGTGAAAACATCAAAATAATATCACAGTTCACCTTTATCAAGCACTTACTATGTGCCCAACACTACTACTTAAGCACTTTCTCTTGTGTATTTTTACAACCTTGTGAAGAAAACATTTTTCTCTAGGTAATTAAGTGTCTTTTTCATAGTTTTCCCTTCCCTTTCTTTCCCTGTTCACTGAAGTTCCAGCATGCATGCGTGTGTGTGTGTGTGTGTGTGTGTGTGTGTGTGTGTGTGTGTGTGTGTGTGTATAGACACATAGACGCTGCTTTAGCCATGGCTGATTTGCCTGGCCAATGTGATATGAACAGACACTAGAGACTTAAAGTCTGTGGAATTTCTGCTCTCACACTCACTCAAAGAGGAAGCATGCCCCAGCTGGCCACTGGTCTCAGAGTAATGAGACCTCTTGGACAAACATATGCTGAAATCCTACTCTGAAGCCAATGCAGTCAACACCAGCCGTGTCTGTGGTATACTTGCACATCTGTGAATAAGGTAGCAATGATTATTCTTGTAAGCCAGAGACTTCAGAGACACTTGTTATGCAATGTAATCACAAGAAACCCTGATCAAATAGCTTTGTTTGTTTGTTTGTTTAATACAGAATATGAAACTCAGAAAGATGAAATACTCTTGCCAAGGTTACCCAGCAGAGATGGGAGATCTCGAATTTAAACTTGAGTGGGTCTCAATTCTCCAGGTGGTGTAGCAAAGCAGTCTGTGCCCTCAAGCCTTTAGGGTCCATGGGTATGGCGTCATCACTTTCTGTATTCTGATTGGAGCTCACTGTGGTGCCACTGAGGCTAACAACAGTTGTGGACTCAGATCATGTTTTGTTGTTGGCATTGGATGCATCGGGAAAGAGTGTGGGAGAAACAATCCATGCAGAATGACTGGCTCACCTGAGTCACTCATGATGGTGATAGATTCACCGAAAAGCTGAGGAAACCAGCATCAAACATTCAGACAGCACACGCACGCTCGTGGTCCATGTTTGGGGCATGAACTGGGAAGTCCTACTGCTCGATTTTACATTCTAGCTGAGCACTCATAGCACTCCAACTTGAGCTGAGTGATGGAACATTCTGGAAGAGGAGATGACAAGAATTCTTTCTCAAACCATGTAGAGATTCGATGTGAAATGTCCATAAAGACACAGAAGAGTGTCTGGTATTCTGTAAGCACTCAATAAAGTCATTACTAATTCTAATTTCCACCCTTCATAGACCATGTGGCTGTGGTGTAAGGGTCTGCTGACCTAACCACTTTGTCTGCTTACTGAACAGATAAATAACCCCGTGCCTTATAAGGCATAAGGGTTTCTGGACAGTAAATAAGCCACAATTGTTTAAAATTGCATTCTTCTGGTCACTGATAACATTGGACACAGGTGTTGGCAGATGGTATGATGGGAGAATTTGTCAATCAGCAAGATGTTTAAAATTGCCTCTTTAACCCATATCCAATCTTGTCATTCCCCCAAATTCCAGAATGAAATAATTACCGAATCTCGGGAGGGGAAGGGACCTCAGACACTAGTCATCACTAGCCACTAACTAGCCTGCATATCTGCATATGTCTTGTGAGAGAAAGAGAGAGAGTGAGAAAGAACAAGAAAGAGAGAGAGAGAGAGCTCCCTATGTGCTAATACAGTTCATCTCATCCATGACAGCTGGACATGCTTCCAAGTTCCTGATTCCACCAAGTGTAAATTTCTCTACTGTTCTGCTAAGTAGAGAGACGACAGCCCAGACCTCCTGGGTGGATCCTTCACGTTCCTCTCCATTCTTCCTCATTAGAGAGTTCTCAGCCTGACAGAATTGAACTTTGTTAGGAGGAGAAAAGCTTGTTCTTGAATTCCTTTACCTTGAGATCTAGTGTACTTCTAGACTAAAAATCTGATTGTGATGGTTAGGTTTTGTTGTCAACTTGATCTTTTTAATTATCTTGGGTGGGTCTCTGAGGATGTTTACAGGAAGGCAGCCTCTCAGCAAGGGGCAGGATGTAAAGAAGCTCAAAGGAGCTAGAAGTAAACATCATTTCCTGTGTGGGCAGTGCAGGAAGGAAATTCCAGAGACTCAGGAAGCCATTAGGTCTGGGAAAGGATTGTAAGACCCCACCCTAAGGCAATATAAAGGGGAAGAAGTTCTCTCCTTGGCCCTCCTGCCTGTTTCCTGTTCTGTGTGTGTAATGTAGGTGATGGGTTTTTCTCTCTGCTTGGACCTGTGAAAGAGGACCAGCCTCTTTCACTTTTATGGGACTTCCCCTGGATCTGTAGCTTGACTAAATCATTTTCTCCCATAAACTGTGCCTGGTTTGGAGATTCATCCCAGCGGCACGTGGCTGACTGTGACACTGATAATAATAATAATAATAATAATAATAATAATAATAATAATAATAATAATAATAAAAGACCCAATGTAGCAAGGCTACCAAGTGTGGAGTTTCAGATAAAGATTTCAGATCCTCCAATTATAAAACATTAATGAAAGTCATGGAACAAGGTGATGAGCTTTTAAAAGTTCACGAAATATTTCATATAAATATGCCTCTGTTGAGCTTGGTGTTGAGTGAACACAATGGCAGATAATGTGATACATGTGCAAATTCTTGGATGTGCATGTCTCCCGTCCCAGAGGGCAACAAGCCTTGACCTTGAGCAGTGGTTCCTCAGGGGATTCCTATGACACTTGACCCCTGGTTATGTCATTCTCCCGAGTCCCTTATGTAAGAGGTTTGGTGGGAGCTGGGAAGGCATATACATCTTTGGAACCTGACATTAACTGGTCAGTAGACAAGTGATGGACATTCAAATATAATTTGACCTTTAACTTTTACTTTGATAAATTGATCCATGTCAGTTTCCAGAAAAGGTCATGAGCCAAAATATATGTTCAAGTGAAACAAACCCGTGTTTGGAGTTGACGGTACTTACTCAGCAAGCCCAAGCATCCCTCCTCCCCCATTCATGATGATCAAACATGTGGCATCTTAGAGAATGGATGACCAAGTTCATGGGAGCTCTACATAAAATATGTGCCTCAGGTCACCTAATCTAATTTAAATGTCTTAGTGTTAGACACTCTTCACTTGACATCATAAAAACAAATGTACTGGAACCAAGGTTAAAATATCAGGATGACATGGGATCATTGTACCTTGAATATAATAAAAACCACATGTGCTCTGGGACCACAAGTTTAATTTTAAGTCTCTCTGTCTCCTGTTCATAACATTCTGGCAATATGCTTCTCTGCTCTCTGTTCATTAAGTGTATTTAGAAGAGTTGATGCATCGTGCTCCTTGGTCCTCGACAAAACTTGCCTTTATCATTATTATTCTTCCTTTCTACACTGATGAGTTGATTCACACAGGATCTTGACAGAATTCTTCTTCTAAACCAGGTTTAGAAACCCAGTAATGTGCAATGGCATCGTCTTCCATCAGACTCTCACTCTGCCAAGGCTGTGTCAGCCAATGACCTATCCCACGGCTCCTTAAACACTGGCTTATGTAACTGAATGTAGTGAGGGGGACAGTCACAAAAATTTTGGCAGTGGTCAAATTTCCTGAGCACGCAAAACCAAAAAATAATTGAAAATCAAGTGAGTAATGAATTCAGGATGTTTCTGTCGGTGTCCTCCTGGGCTACATCTGCGTGTCTCCACACACTCTTGCTCCTGAACACATGGCATGTGCCCTTTGCCCTGCACCAGCTGCCATAACTGTACACAATGAAGGTGAACACTGCCTGACTCCAGACAGTTCTATGTCATGAGTTCAGTGTTTATACTGTACACAGTCCTCAGCTCTCCTGAAAACATCACAGGTTAACTGTAGAAAATAATGACTTCTAACTTTTCCAGAATTCTTTGGCATAGAAGCATCAAATTAATATTAGATTTGTGTTACACTAGATAGAGTATTTGACTTTAAAAAAATCATTGCATTACTGATGAGTTTTGTATTTTTTAAAATGTCATTAAATGAGTTTTTGGATTGGGATTAAGGCAGGATTCCCATAAATTTCTGAAGTGGCTTGAAACATACTTCTGTCGTGCTATACTATGTGTTTAGGGGATGTGATGCTCTCAGCATGGGCAATTATAAAATCTAAGTATAGGCCCTCTATGGATGGGAGCAGTAGAGGCTTCCCAGGTGAGAGACATTTGCAGAGCTTGGGAAAACCACAGTGCTATCTACCGAGAAGCAGAGGTCCATCCAGGAGCTACCAGGACAGGGCAAAGGTAAACCAGAAGTTAAAGCCTGCAGCTGGGCAGTGGCTTCCATTCCTGCCTTCTGTCTTTGTGTCACCTTCAGGTACACCTTTTTAAAACATTTTATTATTTACAAGCAGAAGAGAGAGAGAGAGAGAGAGAGAGAGAGAGAGAGAGAGAGAGAGAGAGAGAGAGAGAGAATGAATGGGCACACGAACAATCTCTAGATGCATCTGGCTTTACGTGGGCACTGGGGATTCAAACCCATTGTTGCAGACTTTGCAAGCAAGCATCTTTAACCACTGAGCAATCTCTCCAGCCCTCAGCCACACTGTTCTAATCTGTAACTCCTCCTCTGTTTCAGACCCTTCAGGAGCTCCACTTCACACCAACAGTGATCTGAGTCATCTCAGCCCTGGCCTTCAAGGTCCTTCAGTGACCTGACACTGACCTTCACCCATCCTCACCCACTCATTTGGCATTCTTCTATTGCATGGGTCTCTCCAGGCACACGCATCTGCCTTTAGTGTGTCATCTCCTTCCTAGCCTCGGAATTCTCTCACTGAAAATGCCATCTCTTATTTCCTTTGCTAGTTCTAGCTCAACACCCAGGCTTCTGTGTAGAGTCCCGTAGTCAGCAAGCACTTCTGTAGCATGGACCTAGGAAACTCCTCCAAAGAACATTACTACTGTTAGCTCACTCATGGCCCATTCAGAGAGACAAGGAATGCACCAGCATTGTTCAGACTGTAAGTTTCCAGGTCAGCATTTGAACTTGGGCAGTCAAGCAGGACTTGATGGCTCATGCCTTTAAACCCAGCACTGGGGAGGCGAAAGTAGGAGGATCTCCATGAGTTCAAGGCCACTCTGAGACTACATAGTGAATTCCAGGTCAGCCTGGGCCAGAGTGAGACCGTACCTCGAAAACCAAAATTAAAAAAAAATGGTTGTTTTGCTATGCTGTCTGTTATGTTTTTCTAGGGAAGGCCATTGACACATCTCCACAACTTCCCCTCTCCTGGGCCAGGGACCCAACAAATAGCTCCAGTGAAGCCAACCTTTTTCTTCATAAAGGTCATCACAGTTTCTGATCCCGTTGCCTCTTTAAGTGACTGTCTCTGCTAAGTAGAGGAGTGCCTGTGAGCAGAGTCCTATCTGTTTACTCAGCGTGTTTATCTCCATTGCCTGGCTGGGACTCTGGTCTGCAAGTAGGCTATAACTTAGATGAGCACTGGTTCTCCCCTGTGTGAACATCTCAGCTGTCTCCACACTCAGGAGCAAGGTGAGGTGCTGCTCTGATATGATTTCTCTGTGCTTTTGAATAGTTACTCTGGTGGCTTGACCCAGGTGTCCCCCCTACACTCAATGTAGTCTGAATGCTTGATCCCCAGCTGATGGCAATTTTGGAACTTTGTTGAAGGCAGGCTTATGGGGGTTCCTGCCAGTGTTTGGCATGTCTTCCTGCTGCTGTTTGTAGTGCTAAGGTGGAGGTGATGTCCACCCTCTGATCATGCTGTCATTTCCCCTGCCATCATGGAGCTTCCCCTGGAGTTTGTAAACCAAAATAAGCCCATTATCCCATCTACTTTTTTTGTCGGGTTCTTTTCAGTACAGCAAAGAGAAGGTTAACTACAACAGTTGCTTTTCCAGAACTTTATGTATGGAAGGAAAAAAAAAAAGACAGGATTCCTGGCCTCAGAAATTTCCTCACAGATTGGAGAGGAGGCAACCCCAACCCAGTGCTGAGGTTTGAATGTGTCCCCTAAACTGCATCTGATGGAGACTTAATCCCCAATGCAATTGAGTTAGAAGATGGAAATATTAATATGTGATTAAGCTGGGGCCTTGTGGCACACTCTTATCATCTCAGCCACCCAGGAGACTAAGGCAAGAAGATGACAAGTTTGAGGGTGGTCTGAGCTGTGGCATGAGTTCAAAGTCAGCCTGGGCAACTGGGGAAGATCTTGTCTCAAATTAGAAAGTAGAAAGGGCTGGAGGTGTAACTCAATGGTAGAATGCCTGCCTAGCATGAAGGAAGACCTACGGTCAACCCCAGCACTACACATACACAAAATAGATCTGATTAACTCGCAAGGGCTCTGCCTTCATAAATGGGTTGGTCCCACTGCAGTAGGAGTGGGTAAAGTCTCCTTTTTCTGGGTGAGGAATGAGCCTCCCCTCTCTCTCAGCACCCTCCCTCCCTTCTTCTGGCTCTTTTGTCTTCTGCCATGGAGTGACGCCACAAACAGGACCTTGGCAGAAGTGAGCCCCTAGACTTGTACTTTCTAGTTTCCAAGATTGCAAGAACTAAATCTCTGTTCTTTGTACATTACCTGTCTCCAGTATCCTCTTACTGGAGCAGAAAAATGGACTGAGATGCTGTGCACAGTGGGCTTTCATGACAGTAGCTGAGTCCAAGGCTTCTATTTCAGCATCTAACTGCTGAGTCTTCCTTTTGGTAGTAACAGGAATTAGCAGAGCCGCCGAGATGCATCAAGAAAGAAGGGTCAGTGGGTTCTTTCTGAAAGTCTTTGTTGCTGCACTGTTTGTTTTTAAAAGCCATCCCTGACTTTGCTCCCTGGCCCACTAATGGAGACTGAGGCTGTTTTGCCACAATATGGGCCATCAGGGGACAAATAAGCCATTTCTGCTTGCTGACACCAAGAGAAACCTTTCTAAAGCAAAGGAGGTACTTGCACCGCCTTGGCACATAAACAGCCTAGGCTGGTGGCAGAGCATGAGCCTTGGGGGCCTGAGCAGGCAACACCCTTCCCCTCCTCCTGTAGCTTTCCATGAGGGGTTCTCCAGGACCCCAGTTCCAACCCCAGATCTGCAGGTTATGGCCCAATCTCTGTCACCTCATACACACAGACACACAGACACACAGACACACACAGACACACACACACACACATACACAATGTGGAAAATGACACTCTCCTCTCCTAAATGGGAGACAGCTTAAAAGAATCTGAACTTGGAAACCAATTTAATACATAATCCACTCATTCTCTTATTCAGAGACAATAACTGGGCTGAGTATTTTATCTATGTGTAGCTATTGTTTCTACAAGGAAAATCCTACTTTATAGAAATTAGTCCAGCTGTCTATGAGGTTAGAGCTCTATATTTTTTTAATTTCTGTTTTTTAAATTTATTGTCCATAATGAGTTACAACATTTAATGGGCAAACAATGAGTTGTTATCGCCAATTCCCCGCTGCCCTCCCCTCCCCTCCCCCCTCCACTGGATAACCTCCTCCATGGGTCGTCTGGATCAGTCCTTGTGACAGGGGACCATGGATAGCCTAGTATTCAGCCAGGTTCTCCTGGCCATGCCTCTGGATAGTCTCCCCCACCACGGCTCTTACAATCTTTTCGCCCCCTCTTCCGCATAGTTCCCTGAGTCGTGGTGGATGAGTATTAAGGCTGCTTTAAGGTTGTGAGCTTAGGGGTCTTTGTGTCGAAATCGTTGGTTTCTGTCTCACTGGCTTATCGTGTGTTGATTTAATGGCTGTGGCTGTGGGCCCCTTGTTCATCCCGTCATTCTCTGCGGGGTTCCATTTGGATCCTCCATGATATGACTGTGGTGGCTCCTCTCTTGCCAGAATCTCAGCTATCGGCCTACGGTCGGTTGGTAGGGTTAGATGGGCCCCAGCTCTCTCGCTGCATCCTGAAAAATACAAACACAATCTCC